>JAAGKR010001498.1:0-101794 GCA_011419295.1 Clarias macrocephalus | reverse complement strand
GTGTGTGTGCGTGTGTGTGTGTGTGCGTGTGTGTGCATGTGTGTGAGTGTGTGTGTGTGCGCGTGTGTGTGCACGTGTGTGTGTGTGCACGCGCGTGTGTGTGTGTGTGCGTGTGTGTGTGTGCGTGCGCGTGTGTGTGTGCGTCCTAACCGGGTTAGTATCTAATGGAGTTAGTACGGACCTAAAGAGGAAACAGAACACAAGAAGCAGGGCACCCATGAGGCTATTCCAAACTAGCGGTCCAGGCCTACTAGCGGTCCAGGCCTACTAGCGGTCCAGGCCTACTAGCGGTCCAGGCCTACTAGCGGTCCAGGCCTACTAGCGGTCCAGGCCTACTAGCGGTCCAGGCCTACTAGCGGCTAAGCACTCATGGGGTTACAAACACCTAAACAGAAAAGGAAAGCAACAAACAAAGAACTAGACAAGAAGGCAGACACTGGGGATACACAGAACAGTAATTACACAGGAGGAGACACGGCCTAAGTAAACACTGAACAAGGCAGCTCCATGAATCCATCAGAACAAGGAACATACAGAAAACAAAACTAGAGCTCTCTGAAAACAAAGGTTACAAAACATAAACCAAATATAAATTTAAAGTAACAAAAAAGGACCACCCACATGACGGTATAAGATAAACAAACTGCTATTTATAGACACTTTGATGAGCCACCTCAGTTCAGGTGAGCACTCATCACCTGACTGAGGTGCCTTCTGGGAAACTGAGTCGACCAACAAAAACTACAGAGACAGAAACAGTGACCTCTAGTGGAGGTTCCTAACAGATCGTGAGCTGAAGATTATGGCTATTATAAAAAAAAATGTTACTATTTTTTTTTATTTACTTAGTCTAGTAATCCAGGACTATTTACTTGTCATAACAATATTAAAGTAATTAATCATTAAAACTTGTAATAATAATAAATAAATAAATAAATAAATAAATAAATAATAATAACTCTTGTAGGTTTATATATAAACTGTTGACAAAAATACATTTTGTAAAGCAACATGGCAATATCAGTCTTAAACATGATAGAAAAGTGTTGCGATTTGTGCATTAACTTTCACTACATGTAATAAAGGCTCTTGTGCTTTTCTGTACCTTTTTAAAAGGAGTTATACAGTTTCAGTCACTTTGTTATGGGAGATGCTAAAATGTTAATATGAATGTGTTTTGGCCACACTGACAGTAAATCTGTCATTAGTTTGACCTTGAAAGTACATTAAAAAAAAAAAAAAACATATTCTTTCTTACTTCAATCCACAGAGATGAGACACTCATACCACAGGTCATGGAAAGATATAAAAGACAAAACCAATCTGAATATGGGTGATCAATGTCCCCTACAGCAAACCAATCCAAAGTGAAAGCATGGCTCTTATCATTTCTTTATTACAGACACCAAAATGTCTTCTCGTGGTAAATGTAAAACTGTGATTGTGTGCCTCCCACTTGTATGACCTTTGTCCTCAGTTTGGTGTTTTAGAAATGTCTAAATGTTTAGTATCTCCAGTACGTCCTGATTGCCAGAGAGGCCTACAGTATAACTAAAGCAGAGGTTATTTGAACAGATATTTCTATAATATATTGTAATTCTACAACAAATCTATCGCTTTAAAAGTCCCAAAAGAAATGATTATTATTACTGATGATATTATCTGAAACCTCCGATGACCAAGCGTCATACTATGGGAGATTAGGCTTTCTGCTGAGCGGCACCTAGACTATGGAACGCTCTTCTAGAGTATCTGAGGATGCCACAGACTGTTGATGATTCTGATCTTAAAACTTATCTTTTTTTATCAGAGCTTTTGAATTTAAATAATTTGTCGCACTTTGAGATTTGCTTTAAATAAAGTGCATTATGAATAAAAAGTATTATTTTTAGTAGTACTATTACCACGTCATAACATTTTTAACATTACTTTTTTCCTGATCATGTGAGGTTTATGAAGTGGATTTCATACATTTTATTCATTATATTTTGTTAACATTTACACTAAGTCTGATTTACACACACAGTACTGTGCAAAAATCTTAGGCAAATGCAAATAACTGCTGAAAAGCAAGGTCATATTATGGTATTATGTCTTTAAAAATTATTATTTTTTTATTTAAAATATAAAAATATATTAAAAAGTCAATAATAGGGTTTTTTTTTTTTGCAATAAGTAAAACAAAGACAATAATTGGTGTGACAACCATTTGCTTAAAATATAGGTAGAATTAGTGCAGTTTTATAATGAAAAGTATCTGCTTTATATGTTTTACTGAACATCCTGCAGAACTAGCCACAGTCCCTCTGAGGACTTTGTCACACCTGCTTCTCTTTTCATGCTGCAAAACCCAGAAGCTTTTTATTATTTAGGGCCCAAGCACTATAAGGTGGGCAGGACCCTCTTGTTTTCCTAAGGATTTTTTTTTCCACCCTTTTGGACTTTTCAGGGGTCTTAACATGCTCAAAAACAGGTTTTAATCTGCTGTCATCAGGATGCCTGAGAGTCTTGTGGCCCGGGGCCCCCAGGGGCCCCCACATGAGATTTTGCTTGATAGCTCATACACACTTTTACGCAGGCACACGAAACTCGGTGCACATTTAGAGCTCATCAAGCCGAACAACTTTCGCGCTGCATGTACTGGGTTCAACTCAACAGGAGGCCGTTATTTTGGGTCGTTTGCAGAAATGCACCAGATGGATTTTGATATACTCCTCCTAGGGAAATTATACAATCGCTACCAAACCGGGCCGATGTGATCTAAAGACACTGAGGATGCAAAATTACAGAGGGATCTCAAACGGGTCAGCCGTGATAATGTCTTAAACGCACGCCGAAAAATGATTAATAACTTTGTGTGGCCTTATATTGAGTGACATTATATTGAGGAACATCAGAGTGTGAGGCTTTTATTCCAGCATCTGTGGCCTATTGTACACACGTACACATCACTAATGTGAACACACAGACTCACACACCATGCACACAAACATGCACAAACACAAGCACATTTACTCGTCACACACAGACTGGCACATTTACTCGTCACACACCTCTCTCCCTCACTCTCACACACACATACACATCACACACATGCACACATATATACACCCATGTTAGAAATATTAACACTCACGCATGAACGCACACACACACACACACACACACACACACACACACACACACACACACACACGCACACACACACACACACACACACACACACACACACACACAAACACTAACAAGTCACATGTCTCACACACACATACTAACACATAACACACACATGACTAATGTTAACTCACATCCACACATCACACACCTCTCTCCCTCACTCACACACACAAACCCCCCCTACACACACACTAACGCACTCTTCAAATATTTAGGGCCCAAACTGACATTAGCCCTGTATAGTGTGTGACTTGTGCAGGTTGTGCGGTGCCCCCGGGGTGGAGATGGCACAGGGAGCTTGGCCTCGTCATCGTTGCTTGCAACTATGTTTATTATTATTTATTTACTTTTTTTTTCATTTGTTTTTGTTTCTTTTTTATCTGAGAAGTGGCCTTTTACATAATATGTTGCATTCCTTTCTGGCCTACAGATCTTTTCCCTTAAGATTTTATTTATTTATTTGTTTGTTTATTTATTTTTACTGAAATATTAATCTTTGAAAATCAGAAATGCCTTTGTACTGACTTGCAACCTTTTACCCTCTGTTAGTTCCCTCTGGGGTTTCTGGGGGCCCTTGACACTCTGACCAGCCTAAAGTGCTTACTAAAGATGAATAAATGATATTCACTTTTTTATATAGAAATCAGTAACTGATTGTGTAGAATATCATAGTTTTTATTTTAAGTCTTATTTCCTGTTTTTTTTTTTTTTTCCATGTTAGGTACAGAAACTGGTGGCACGGTGGTGTAGTGGTTAGCACTGTCGCCTTGCACCTCCCGGGTCTGCGTTCGATTCCTGGCCAGGCTCGATTCCCGTCTCTGTGTGCATGGAGTTTGCATGCAGTTTAGGCTAATTGGCGTCCCCAAATTGGCCATAGTGTGTGAATGAGCATGTGTGTGTGCCCTGCGATGGATTGGCACCCTGTCCAGGATGCTCCTGGGATAGGCTCCAGGTTCCCGCGACCCTGAATGCAGGATAATACGGTATAGACGATGAGTGATGATACAGAAACAACCTCAACCAAAACAGATGTTATAGGTAAAGTCGATTCTGGCTAAAGTTTACAGCAGGACTCACTTAAACAATTGAACATTTACTACTGATTTGTCACCAGTCCAACTAGTGTAAACACTGTATGGATCCTGGTGCAATGGAAGTGTGATGAGTCTTTTTCATGTTTCCAGCAGCTTGATTGTCGTCTGCATTTTATGTGCTGACTTTGTGGACAAACACAGTGAAACACTCATTCAGAAAGTGTCCTCAAGAGAGGAGATTGCTGACTGTCTAAAAGGCAAGGACATGATTACGGATGAAATGAACAATCAAGTGAATGCAAAGCAGAGTAATCAAGAGCAAATGAGTGAGAGATGAATTGTATCAAATTCTTAAAAGAAAGCACTGGCGCTTATTGCAGGAGCTGGCGTCTGGATCGGGTCAGGTTTAGTCAACACCTAACAGACCGTATCCAACTCCATATAAATCACATTTACACACTTCTAACATTACATGTTCTTATTTCTGTTTGGGAGCAGAAAAAGTGTGCTTGCATTTTCCCCTTAAATTACTGTAAATGTGATATCAAAGTTAATATTCCAAATTTATTTGGTTCCATCCTACTCAAAATCTGGTTCCATCCTACTCATCCTACTCCATTTCATCTGGATTACAAATGGCATGAACTAATATTTTTCACCCATTCACAGTTTTCGAGCATCGCCAAAGATTCCCAATGGGATTAACATCTGGATTGAGATCTAGATCGTGGCCACTGTTCAACTTTTTTTTTTTTTCATCTTTGCTCAGACGTTACTGAAGACCAGGTTACTTTGGTAGAAGCCTTCAGTTCATCTGTATTGTTGGGTCAAGGTTTCTCATCTTCCATTGGATAATTGCACATAGATTATCATTGGGGTTGAAATAAGGCGAGTTGGCTGGACATTAAATCACAGTAATATTATGGTCAGCAAACCAGTTAGTGCTAGTTTTGAAACTGTGTGTAGGGGCTAAGTCTTGCAGGAAAAGAGAATTGGACATCTTCAGTAACCTTGTCAGCAGACAGAGGCGTTAAGTGCTCTAAAATCTGCATTGACTTTGGATCATGGACACCAGCAGGGGACACGGCGAGTAAATCATCATTGACTGTGGAAACTTCACACCAGTTTTCAAGCAACTTGGATTTTCTCTCCACAACCTTGATTTCATCTGAAAAGAGACCTTTGGACCATGGACTAGTTATAGTTCTCAGTTCGCCCCGTTCTGTCTGGTTCAGGCGTGGTTTGACACTAGGCATCTGATACCTTTTGTTGACCTTTTCTTACCACAATTTTTTCTCTTCCAGTCAAGTCAGCAGTCTTCCCCATGTGTGTAATGAACTTGCCTGAAAGATACACTGTATTCTTACTGTAAGAATAATATTTTATTCAAACTCACAATTAAATATTCTATTTTTTTATATACTGGATGTTTTATTTTCCTGACTTGTAAGCCATAAACATTAACATTAAACAAAAAAGTCTTTTTAAAAAAAAAAACTTTTTTTAATTAAATCACAAAGGGAAATAAACTTTTTCAGGATATGACGTTCCTTTGACATGGGAGGAATTATGTGATTGTGATTTTTGGGGAGAAATCCAAAAATGATGTAGTAAATTAAATAAATAGTTTAAACTAGGCTAGTTCTATCAAATTTAAAGTTGAAGAGCATGTTTAGTATGTTTTAATACCATTTTAATACCATTAGTTGGATGTAGTAACTCAATGGGCATGCAGAAGTTTCAAGCACTAGCGGCAGCTGATGGCGCTGACCATTGTCCAAAGCATCACACTGCCTCTGCCTCTACTCCACTCACACTAGCAAGCAACTGTTGGATTAACACATCTTTGGATAATCCTGCTAAATGTAGACAAATATAGAATATTTTATTTAGTTGTGTTTATGTAACAGTTTTTCACTTTGTGAAGATTTTAAGTATTAATTTCTTCATTCAACCTAAATCTACTCCACCGACTGATATAGATAAGATAAAGACTATTTGATTAGAAGAATTAGTGGGTGAAATCCAGAGTATATAGTCTGATTTGTTTGTTTCTTTACAGGATCACTTTTACTAGTTTATCTCGCTAACGAACAACAACAACACAGTAAAGTTTCATTTATTGATTTGATTTTCTATGGAACAAATCCATAATCAAGTCTTAACATTGTTTCATTTGTAGTTTATGGTGTTGGCGATGCTGGTGAATTAGCTGCAGAAGTTTTGCAAGTCTTCTAAGCTGCAGGATTTGAAGCAGCACAGCTCCACGATGGATTTTGACTTGTCTTTTACTTTAACTCTTTTACGGAGCGAGAATCTGTTTGTGCCGCACACGAAGTTTAGGGCGTCCACCAGTTCACCACCACACAGCTCCTGGCGTAACGTATCTTCGGGTGCTGCGCTGCTGATCACCAGCAAGAGGAGTAGAACACCAGCCTGGAGCCAAACCCTCATTGTCTGAGAGACACAGAGAAGCAGGAGAAATGAAAGGATTTGAGTAGCCTCTGTGATGCAGAGCTGCAAGTGATCAGATGCAGCCAATCAACTCTAGTAATAAACAAGTAAGTGGCTGATCCACGGAACTTTTCTGTCCTACAATCAGGAAAGGATGGGGGCCCAGTGAGACTGCTTATGTTCTGTGCTGCGCCTCTGCTGCCCTACATGGAGCTGCTGGAGATCATGCAGGGGGTTTGGGTGGTGGGTGAGGTTGGTCTTATTTAGTTTTTATGTTTGGCATATGAATATCTCAAATGTCAGTTGTACCAACTGGAATAAACGCATCTGTCATTTCACTTTAACACTGTAACACTAAACTATACAGAACCTGAGCCAAGCAGGGTAATGTGCATGGTAAGTGTTAGAGAAATGGCTGGCCGTGCACAATGAACCGATTCTTTCATTTTCAGAACATTCAGAAAAGTTGATGGCTATGGTATATCTGATACCATTTCCAATTCGTTTTGTGCATAATGTAAACATTAACTGAGTGCTTGAGAAGGTAAACGCTCACACACACACACACACACACACACACACACACACACACACACACACACACACACACACACACACAATTTAAACGCATTGCTGTATGT
This sequence comes from Clarias macrocephalus, assembly GCA_011419295.1. Taxonomy (NCBI): domain Eukaryota; kingdom Metazoa; phylum Chordata; class Actinopteri; order Siluriformes; family Clariidae; genus Clarias; species Clarias macrocephalus. The sequence continues at coordinate 94,488 of JAAGKR010001498.1, read as the reverse complement.
GTGAGCTCCAAGCCACTGAATCTGCACGTTAAGCCATCTTGGAGAATTCGGCCAAATATCAACAACACAACAGAACTTTTTACAGAAAACACAGATTTTTCATTCATGTACCTGTTGTTTGTAGGCAGAGGAAACAACATGCGAAGGTGCTCAGAGATTCTGAAGAAATAGAGACGGGTGAGGACGAACAGTACTGTAGCTCTCCTCCAACTTTATTTATAGGCAGGTTTGCTGTGTCCAAGTCAGAGGAAAATATGCACAGGGTTGCCAACTCTATGGAATAGAAATAAGGGACAGAGGCTCCGCCTTTTTTTTCCCTTTCTTTTTTCTTTTTATTTATTTATTTATTTTCAAGGGGGGAGGGTACATTTAATTTTTATGCCGGTTTGACGTGGACTCGTGTCATATATTATTGTCTCATTCTACAGTGCATTTACAGTAACTGTCAAAAGTTTGGACACACCTTCTAATTCAATGTTTTGGTTTAGTAATGTATTTTCTACATACTAGAACAATTCTAGAAATGAAATAGATTTCAAAAACAATGAAATAACATATATGGAAATATGTAATTAAGCAACAACAACAACAGTCAGCTGTCCACACACACACACACACACACACACACACACACACACACACACACATCTCATCCTCCATGCTGGTGTAGCCAGGCAAACCCTAGTGGCCTGGAGATTTTGTGTTAGCTGCTGCAACAGGTTCTATTGTTGAATACTGGTTTCTAATAAATCTCCTAGGTATTGTTCGGAGATGCCCCCCGGTGCCCCTGGGTCTGGGATCGGTGCCCGCATCTTCCACCAGTGTAAGTGGGCACAAGGGTGGACCAATGATGCCAGGATACGTGAATGCAGGGGAACAACTTAAAGCCTTTATTTTCACTTTACAGGCTCAAAAAAGGTGTGGGTTAAATGCAACCAAACCAAACTACTTTCAGCAGGAAGCTGTATTCCATTCGGGGTGAGGATGCCCAGTGCAGATGGTGCACTCCTGGAAGCTCCGCCAGGGCTGGTGCTTAGATGCAGGGGAAGAATGCATAGTTGCACAGCTGGGTCTGTGCTTCTCTGAGAGAGATCCAAATATGTCAAACTCTGTGGGAACAGGAGACATGCGTGAATAAGAGGCACTAGTTTATGCCCGCCTTCTTTTTGGCTCCTGAGGAAAAGTTCCACCTCATTTTCGTCAAATGCCTGCTATGAAGTGGTTTCTTCAAATGATGGAAGAGGACAGAGTCACTGAGTGTGAGGTTGGGGGAGTAGTGGGGATGAAGCAAAATTTCATTCCATCAAGCCATCCGCAAATTTCAGCATTTTGTGAGCTGAATGGGCCTGTGCCGTGCCATGGAGAAGTCGCAGGGAAAAAAAATTCAATCTGGTGCAGCATTTTGTTTTCGACCCTCTAGCAGCATCGTGCAGAACTATATTGTGGGTTTTTAAAACAAGAAGAAATGATCATGAACGTACAGTACTCATTTCCAGAGACATGATTTGTTTTTTCATACAATAATACAAATTTTATGACCATCCATTGTAAAGTGGGACTTTTGCTGCATGTATATATTTTATGTCACTGTAATATTATGTCACTGTAAGTAATCGTATGGCTTCCCCTCTTTGAATAATACTATGTCCCTGCCCTCACTTACTCTTTTAATGCTCCAACCTGGTGCCTAACTTTTATTACACACCATCTTTATCATAGTCCAGTTATTATGCCTTCTTTTGCATTTGATTGATGCCTCGCGCAGCTGTAAATTTGTGTTAATTTCATTCGGATTACAAATATTGATTCTCTTTACTTGGCGAGAACAATACACTGGTGTACTCACGGCAGACGATTGGACTTCATAATATCTGTTTATAGCTGACTCATCAGAAAGACGCTGGAGTGCAGTGATTTTGCTGCATCTTCCACGACATTTATTTTTTTAAATATGAAAGTATGAGAAATTGGTATGTGAAGATAGAGAGCAGGCAACTTTGTTTTAACTGATAGTGTATAAGCTGTTTGGATTTGTAAGATGTTTGTAAAAGTTGTATATACCAGGTATGTATTAATTATAAACAAATATTATTTGCTTCTCAGTTGGTTTACATCAAGGTTTAGTTATTTATCAGTTATTGCTGTGATTTACCTGATTACAACTTTAACTTTTGCCTTAACTTTGATAATGTGAAATTATAAACAGAAAGATTCAGTGATGTCATATGTATTCTTATAGTATGTAAGCTAGTGACACAGTTGTACCAAGAATACTTGCCTTGTATCTAAGTGTTTTACTCGCCTATTTTATCTTATGCATAATATTATAAATACTTACCTTTTCTTATTTTTTTTATAGATACATACCATTTACTAAAAAAAATATGGATTTTCAAGTCAGTATACTGTACATCAAGGATAGTTACTGTGGGTGGTCCCAATTTTTACAAACACTATTATTAAATTTATATAATTTTGCAATTCTTACATGTACAGTAACCCTTTTGGGGCTAAGAATGGGAAGGAAACCCGATTACGCCACCTGGGGTCTTTTAAACACAGTGTGCTTACAATAATATGAAGGACTAAGCTGGTTCAATTCGATAAACGAAATAGACAGAACATCTCAAAACAATTTATTTCAAAACAATAATCTTCCCTCTAAAAATATTCTTAAAAAAGATAAACCTTTTCAACAGCCAACCAATTAAATACCCACAAAGATTGAAGAAACCGTTGATGAATATAACTTTACAGCAGGAACAAATCTTGAACAGAATGGTAAATAATGTGATAAACAAAAAACAAAAGTGAATAAACATGCAGTTACAAGTGAATAAACATGCAGAAAAAAGCATTCAAAATGAAAAAAAAAAAAAAAACAACCAGAAAGAAACCATATTACATCTCACTAAAACTGGTCCAATGAAACAAAATGCAATTATTTATAAAACAAAAATATCAAATACTGCAGAGATTAAGTTTAGACAGAACATAATACACATCAAAGGATCCACGCTGTAACGTCTACAAAACCCAATCAACCAATCTCTTGGCCGCACAGGTTAGCCCAATGATGCAACGCAGCTCATCACCACTGGGTGTGTCATCTCATTTAAGGCATAGGCAAAAAGTTACTAGCAAACATCCAAAACACTAAACCAATCCCTTCTAGTTGTGAACATGTTTTACTGCTGAATGGAATTACACAGTAATTCCATACATAATAATTACAATACATTACAAATGTATTGTAATTATTATGTAATTTAACTGAGCAAAGAAATGCATTTTTACATGGAAGAAAACTGATTCACAGTAACATCAATATCTTATGAAAATAAGTTAAACAATAAAATCCTTAACCTATAATTGATTATAATTAATTATATGAACATTTTAAAACACATTTGACAATTTGAAATTGTTCCTGTGTCAGAAAGCCATGTGGTCTTACACATGGTGGCCATTTTGAAAATAGTTATTTTTCTGTAAATATTCATTGGAGTTGCCGTCATTGGTGTTACCAGGAAGAGAAGTAACACCAGTTATTTAAAAAAATGCATGAAGATGCTCTACTTTTTGTGGAAAGATTAAAAGTAAGTTATTGCTATTAAAGAAGTTCTAAATGTGAAATACGAAATACATTTCAGGAAATGTTCATGACCCTTATTACACCATTTATGTAGAATGACCTAAATATAACATTTCTTTGTTCTGATGTAGTCTATTGATTGATTGATTGATTGATTGATTGATTGATTGATTGATTGATTGATTGATTGATTGATTGTTTTTAAGTTAGCCTGGTCTAAACAGTCAGGCATGTTATGGATTATACAGTGTAATGCCATTGTGCAAGTAGACAAAATACTGAATACTGCATATTAAATTTTTGATTTTCCTGAGCTGTAATGATCAAAACTAAAACAAAAAAGGCTTAAAATTTCATTTTCCATTTAAGGAATCTAAAATACAGTATATGAGACTTTCACTTTTTAAATTAAATCATGAAAGAAAGATGAAAGATGGGAGGAATCACAGAGTGTTTTTGAAATCTAAAAATTATATTCCAGTTTAAATTACTGCAGCATGCATGTATTATACTGCTGCTTTCTAGAACTTTCTCTGATATAGCACTAGCAGCAACTGACTAGATAATGGCCCAAAAGCTTTACTCTATTCAGACTCGCAAGCAACTGTTGGATTACCACATTTTTGGATAATCATGTCTGCTACTTGTAGACATACAATATAGAGAATATTTTCTTAGTTTTGTTTGTATTATAGTTTTTCACTTTGTGAAGGTTAGTGATATCATTTGGCACACATGATTTCAACAAACCTAAATCTACTCCACCAGCTGATTTATCAGCAATACTAAACAAACAATACCAAAGGCATAGCGTAGGGCAGGAGGAATATTGATTCCGAAAGAGGAGGAATCCTGTAGCATCAGCCAATTCCGGCTTATAAGTCTCCTCAGTGTTGAAGGCAAAATCTTCTTCAGCGTCATAGCCCAAAGGGTGACCAGCTACCTGATGAAAAACAAGCTTGTGAATACAACAGTTCAAAAAAGGTGGAATTCCAGGGTTTCAGGATGTCTAGAGCACACCAGCATGATTTGGCACCAAATCCAAATGGCCAAGAGAGAGAAGAGCGATCTGCAAGTTTCCCACAGCATCATCTGGACAGCTTTCAACTTCTTCAGACAACCGGAGCCCATCACAAGTTTGATCAAGGCATATTTTCATGACCTGCAGTTCTGCTTCACTACACCTGACTTTACCACCACATGGGAAAGACTTGAAATGGGTATCAATTGCAGGGTGCACGATATCTCCACTAGCTTTGACCATGGCAATGGAAGTGATTGTAAGAGCTTCAAAATGGGTGGTGGGTGGAAAACGACTCAAGTCTGGAGCTCAGTTGACACCAATTAGGGCTTTCATGCATGATATAACAACACTGACAACAACGATACAATGCACCAGACGTCTGCTGGTGAAGGGGACCAGAAGGTGTCCCAAAATGCCTGAGCAACATTAGCCTATATGGGCATGGTATTCTCGATCTGCCACTCTCAAGCCTTGGGGAAGGCAAGGCTGGAGTTGACCTTCTCAGAGTCTCGCGACACAACTATAAGAAGTGTTGCACCAGCATTAACTACAGGCCGTAAATGGACACCCAAAGAAGCTGTACTACAGGCTAAGTCAGCCCTACAACATGCTGAGATCATGGGCCAGGTACAGCAAGGAAGAGAAGGGCTGGGCCTTTCTCAGGACAGACCCCGATGGAATAAGGCAACTCCATCAGAACGACAAAAGCTGGTAGTACATGAAGTTCAACGGCAGGAGGAGGCAGCAAGATATGCTAAGGCGGTGTCACTAGCCAAACATGGGCAGTGGACAAGCTGGGATGGCATTGAAAAAAGGAAGATCAGCTAGAAGGACATATGGGAATTGGAAGCAAGTAGAATCAGCTTTCTACTCAGAGCAATATATGATGTCCTCCCCTCATCCAAAAATCTCCATCAATGGAGGGGTGAAGATCCTGCATGCCCTCTGTGCTCAACACCAGCCTCTGTCAGACACATCCTCACTGCCTGTAAAGTAAGCCTCTCCCAAGGTAGGTACACTTGGAGACATAACCAAGTTCTAAAATCAATAGCCGCAGCCATCAAGACTAAGAGAACAGCCACAAATGCCACGCCCTCTAGAAAATCACATGTTGCCCAAAAGATATCATTTGTCCATGAAGGGGAACAAGGACAACAAAAATCCCCTTCACTGACCAGGGTTGAATCTTTGGAAGGAGCACGAGACTGGGAAATGAGGGCAGATTTGGGCCATCAGAAGTAGTCACCTCAACTGTAAGACCAGACCTTGTACTATGGTCCAAATCTATATACACTGTCTATTTTATAGAGCTGACAGTCTACCCAGTGGAGGTTGGCTGCCGTGGCTTTATTGCTACATCCACTATTAGGCTTTTTAAAGAATTGGAGATCCGTGGCCAAGATCTGCACCACACCATCAAAGAGACTTCAGAGGCTGCTGAGCACAGTAGTCAATGGCTGTGGATTAGGAGGAAAGATCACAGCTGGGCCCCAAGACATTAGGGACACACACCCAGGTCCGATCAGCCTGGGTAGGCCTGCCTTAGCCAAGGGTGTATTGTGAGTGAAAGGCCGAAACACCCGATGATGCTTTGGAACACAACTCATGATGTGCCCATAACGTCTGTTGGTGGCCTGGCATAACATCTTCATCATTCTTGTATGAAGGAACTTAAAGGGACTATTTCCATCTTGTTAGTGAGAAAGTTCATGCTTTCTCACTAAAGAACAATAGCAACACATTAATCTTTTGTTTCATTTAATTTTCTAAGGTAAACAAATCCTTTTTAAAAAATCCATTGTCTCATATGTAGTTTATGGTGTTTTGGCGATGCTGGTTATTTAGTTGCAGGCCTTTTCCAAGTCATACATGCTGCACGGTTTAAAGCAGCACAACTCCATCATGGTTTTGTACGTTTTTTTAAGTTGGCGTGGATATCTGCGTGTGCCGCACACCAAGTCTATGGCGTTCACCAGATCAGCACTACACAGGTGGCCAGTTGCCGTAGCATCAGTCATTTTAGAACCTCACTCCAAGATTTTCTAAAAAGTTGGCACCTACGGTATAATCCTGGGGTCCGTTCTTCGTACGTCGCTTGAAACATCCTAGATAAATTGACACATCTAAGATGAGCTCATCGTGCTAATTACGATGCGGCTAATTCGGTTCTTCGACACACCTGTTGTTGATGATTAGTATCGCTGGATTGAGTTGTCTAGGATTATTGCACGTTGTCTAGGATTATTGCGCGTGATACTAATCGTGCGTTTGTTTAAAAGGCGATATGCATCGACAGTAGAAACACTGATCACCACCCCTGTGATTGGTTGACGAAATGGCAAAAGAGCAGCTCAATTTTTTTTCTCAAGCGGAGCAAAAGCTTTTATTAGAGGGTTATGGAGAATTTCAAACTTTAATAAAGATAATTTAAAATAAAAGTAATTATTAAATACGTGAGTGCTGCCCGTGTTACATGTTGTGTATGTATGTATGTATGTATGTGTGTGTATATATATATTCTCAAATCCTATTTGTATTAATTTAAAGTTAGCTGAACAAACTTTATATTTTAAGTAATCATAAGTACTTAAGTAACAGTAACGGTCACCTCAAAGTTCCACCAACTTAAATCTAAAGTGCTCTGGTGGCTCAGTGGTTGGCGTCTCGCCTGCCATGCAAAAGACCCGGGTTCGATTCCCGCGTTGGATTGAATTTACTTTATTTGCAACAAATTCAAATATTGATAGTTATGTTCTTAAAATTGGAAACATCATTACTTAAAAAAAATAAGTAATAATTACCTAAATAATTCGAGTTTTTCCCAACTTAATCGGGTTTACAGTGTAAAAGTGAAGTACAAGAACAGGTATAGTAAAAGGTATATTGTCATGCTGTGCTAAAGGATCCTGTCTATCACACAATACACGAGGAATTTGAAAAACTCTGCGTATAATCCTTCAGTAACCGGTTGCTCTCTCATAAACGGACAAGATATTGCTGCGACAGATTTGAGAAAATTACCTCCACTTATATAGACGCAATCGGGGGATATTACATTCGGGGGATTGTTACATATTATTACACACACGGAGATTAACACACAAATGGTGGCCACAGACACACACACATGTATACATATACTGTATGTATGTTTAAATACACCCATTCATATATTCATGCAAGATACTTTTCTTTTCCCACGTGCGTCAATCCGCGTCAGTCAGGCTCTTTAACCAATCAGATGTGATCTCGCCATTTCAACCAATCATAACCCACCAGGAGCGCAGCCTAAACCCTGTTTACATGAAATAAACCCGCTATGACAGCAAGTGCGAGATTTGCTTCAAAGAACGAAACAATCCAAGATCAGGACAAATCCACAACAATCAAATCCAGCTAACAGAGTTAGCGACGTACAAAGAACGGACCCCTGATATCTATTACCAACTCAGCTCATCCATAATATAAACATTGACAGAGTGCTTCAGGAAGTAAGCTTAACACACAAAAAAAGAAAAGCAATAACACATTGCTGTGTGTTTTTTGATGTGTGAGAGGTCCATGCCAAAAAATCACTAACATGAAAGAACCTTTTCATATTCTGTGGTTGATAGACAGAGGAGGAAATAAATTCTGAAGGAAAAGAGACGGGTGAGGACGAACAGTACTGTAGCTCTCCTCCAAGTTTATTTATAGGCAGGTTTGCTGTGTCCAAGTCTGAGGAAAATATGCACAGGGTTGCCAACTTCATGGAACAGAAATAAGTGACGGGGGGAGGGGGGCTTAGCTTTTTTCTTTTTCCTTTTTTTAAAAGAGGGGAGGGCTACATTTGATTTTTATACCTTTATTCACAAGAAATTTGTGCCACGTGTCATATATTATTGTCTCATTCTATAGTATTTTAACTATAACAGTCAAAAGTTTGGAAACACCTTCTAATTCAATTTTTAGTGATGTATTTTCTATATTCTTGAACAATACTGGAGATTTCAAAAACAACAAAAACAACAGGCAGCTGTTATTTTAAGACACGAAGGTCAACTATTCTGGAACAGTTAACGCATTGGTTCTACACACACACACACACACACACACACACACACACACACACACACTCACACTCACACACACACACACACACACAATGCCCCCATTGCTCATACCCACCCGTTTTATCTAACACTAACCATATCTCTTACACGGGTTCTGTACTGTATATTTTAGCATTGCTGTGAAACAACTGATGCATGTGACCGTATTTATACCAGTTTATAAATTGGTACATTTGAGATGTTCACCCAAACACAAAAAGGATCTAGGACCTACTTTACTCACCAGCTAAACCACCCACATGCTCTCCAGCAGCTCCATAGGGCAGCAGCGAACATAAGCAGTCTTCTGTCATTGGGGCCATGGGTAGTCAATCACACTTCCATAATGCAAAAACAGATGAAAAAGAGGAAAATCAAGATTAATTGTAGGATATAGGATATTTATTGTAGGATGTAGATAATTGTCGGATATAAAAGTCCAGCAAAGAATAAAAATGAGAGAGATGTTTGAAGATTTAAAGGAAGCTTTACTTTTTCTTTTTTAGTCAGTAATCACCTCATCAAACGCCTGTCACAAAGTGGTTTCTTAAGTATGGAAGAAGTTACTGGGTGCAAGGTTGGGAGTAAGGGGGGTGAGGCAGAATTTTGTTCCCAAGCTGCAATTTTCACCATTTTGTGAGCTGAATGGGCTTACGTGTTGTCATGATGGCACACTAAATTTTTTTCTACCTGGTGTAGAACTATATTGCAGGTACTCATTTCTGTGACCACCCCTCATAAAGTGGGATTTGTGCTGCATGTAAGTTTTGTAGTAAAAAATAAGAGTATGTAACATGTACTGTAGGCTTATGTAAGCTAGTGACAACAGTATACCAAGTATACTTGCCTTGTATATACAGTAAATGTTAAACTCTCCTATTTTACTATGTGCATAATATTATAAATACTTACATTTTCTTACTTTTTTATAGATACATATAAAGAGTATCTATAAAAGGTTATAGATACCTTTTCTTTTATGATTTCTCCTTTTCTTTTTTAATGGACATGATACTATGGACTTTATCTGGGAGACATGAAATGAGGAGTTGATGTGTCGCATAGTGGATGGAAATAATTTTGTGGGAGGTCACGTTAATAGAATGTGATGGATGGCGAGCATAACTCTCTTTCCAATGTGAAAAGAACTATAAAGAGAGGAAGTCCTTTTACATTGGCACAAAAAAAGCGGGCTGAAGGAACTGCCACCTCCTCCTCTTGGAACGTTAGACCCAGGCGGCACTGGAATGGTGAGAGGCCTGTGGATTCTGTGGGTAATTAATTGTGTGTGTATTCAATCGTGTGGTAGTGTGCGTATTCAAAATGCATTCGGCTCCAGAAGCATGGGTCCTCGGAGGTCATGCGCCGAATGGCTGTTTCCAGATCCTGATTGGCTCGCTCAGTCTGGTTGTTGGTTTGAGGGTGATAGCCACTAGAAGATTTACATTAAAATTTTGTGATTCATAATGATGGGTAGTGATTCATAATGATGATTTTGTTTAGACCTTGGTAATCAATGCACGGCTATAGTGTATTATCTTTTTTAGCAAGAAAGAAAAATACAGCGCCAGTGGGGAATGAGGACGGGTGGATGAAGACAGCAAATATAGCCTTACTCTGGGCGGAGTCAAGCCAGGGAGGAGGTCAATGGCACAGTCTGTTGGGTGGTAGTGTGAGAGCCTGTGATTTGCTGAAAAACTGCTTGAGATCTGCATAGTCAGGAGGGGCTGAGAAGTATTGGAAATCCTTGTTGAGATGATGTTGGGGAGCAATGAGCCATTACTGGGCAGGCCATCAGGCACAAGAGGGAAGCGGGCCCCTCCAGAGTCCCTAGGTTCACCTGAGGGGATTTGCTTTTAATGGGCATTGGAGATGATGGTGTCCCGTCTGACGAAAATAAAGGCATTTGATTTGAGTCTCTACTGACGTTTGTCCGGAAAGAACTGGGTTCGACTTAGTTTCATGGGTTCTGGATTTGAGTTGGGGTTTGGCAGTGAGACAGAGTGGGATGGCAGCAAAGGTGGACCAGAAAATCAGAGAGACTGTGCGGGGAGGGGGGGGGGTGATTATGGTGCCTTTGTGTCAGATGAGTGTCCACACACCCTGCTAAGCCCATGAGAGATCTCTGGAAAGGTCCTGGCTCATCAGGTGTTCCTGAATGTCCTCAGAGAAACCATGGAGGAAGGCATCATGAAGCACTGGAGTGTCCCAGTTACTGAATGCAATCAGCATACAGAACTCAATGGCACAGTTGTAGGCAAACAAGAGCCTTGGCAGAGTTCCAACAAATGTCTGGCTGCCTCTCTGCCAGAGTGGGAGTAGTCAAATATAGTAGTCATCTCCTTGGTGAATGATTTAAAGGAAGTTCCATATTCATGAGCATGGCCTATGAGGAGAGTGTTTACATATGCCACCCTTAAGCGCTGTGTAGGGAAGGAGGATGCTTGGAACTTCAACAGCTGAGAGCATTGTGAGCATTGTGGTTCACTGTTGTATGGTTTCGGTTCAGGAGCCGGGGTTCATGATGTAGGGTATTCTACTGGAACTGGTGGAAGACTAGCTAAGAGTTGCTGAAGTTGTGAGGATATGGAAGTAAGTGTCTGGGTAACCTGCTGGATGCTTTGTTGGTGAGAGCCCAGACGGACCCCTTGCTCTAAAAGCGCCTGCCTTAACTCATCTAAACCTGCCTGGTTTGTCATGGCCGATATACTGTCACAGGTTGGGCTGAAAGGAGTGAACCCAATAGCAGCAAATAGTTTTTCTGAGAGCTTCTTAGACCACCAAGGAGTTTCAGTGTGCAGGAGCAGAGGAGGGAAGCTGTAAGTGCTCCAGAAACTTGTTGATGGCCAACAACACTTCGTTTGTTTACCATGCCTGCAAAATCATCACAACTGGTTGTTGAATGATGAAAGCAGGCTTTTTCGGATCCCTGGCAGAAAGCCAACACATTCAATTGAATACTACCAATTCGGCCAAGAGGAGTTAAATATCCGACCAGACTTCTGCCAGAAGCTTGTTGATGGCCACCAGAAGTGTCTATTTACTATGTCAGGCTGCTTCCTGGTGGAGCTCTCCTGCAGGTGTGCTTTTAAAGTGTGTCACTTTAAATGAGTGCTTTCACATTAGGTACAGACACATCCTCAACAAAAACAGATGTTACAGGTAAGGTTGATTCTGGCTACAGTTTATGGCAGGACACAACATTATTGGAAATGTATCTTTTGTTGTTGTTGTTGTTTTTCCAGGACCCCAGAAACATTGACACATGTTTTAGCTGCTGAACATTTTATGGACCTATAAATACAACACTATTAGTACAACTCTGACATTTTTCACTAAATGATGCAAAATAATGTCTTTCAGGGGCCTTGGATTAGACAAAAAAAAAAAACATTAATCGATTGAGATCTAGATCTTGGCCACTGTTAAACTTTGTTTGTTTCCACTCAGACATTACTGAAGACCAGGTTACTTTGATAGCAGCCTTCAGTTTGTCTCTTATTGTTGTCTCATGTTCCACTGGACAATACATTTTCTTTCAAATGCATTTTCTAAAGGCTTCAGGTTCAGCAAGTTTGCTGGCCAATCAAGCACAGTAATATCATGGTCAGCAAACCAGTTAGTGCTAGTTTTGACACTGTGGATAGGTGCTAAGTCTTGCTGGAAAATTTTATTTGGCATCTCGCAGAAGCATGAAGTGCTTTAAAATCTCCTGGTAGGTGGCTGAAGATGGCTTACTTGATGAACACAGTGGACCAACATGAGCAGATGAGAACATTTCACCCCAAATAATTACAGACTGGTAATTTCACACTGGCTTTCAAGCAACTTGAATTCTGTCCTTCTCCACTCTACCAACAGACTCTGGGGCCTTGATTTTAAATGCAAATTTTGTTTACATCTGAAAAAGAACTTTGGACCACTGAGGCATAGTCTAGTTCTCTTCCTCTGTATGCTTCTGACATTGTCTCTGGTTTAGGAGTGGCTTGACAATAGGCAGCTGATACCAGGACCTGTAGTTTGTGCACCTTTTTCTACCACACTTTTGCTTTCTATTCAACTTTCCATGAATTTGCTTTGATACACCTTCTATGGGCTGCCGTCTTCTATGACACTGCCAAGAAAATGCTGTCATTTTCTTGGCAGTGTCAAGTCAGCAGTCTTTCCCATGTGTGTACTGAACTGTATAGTGATATACACAGTATTTCTACTGTATAAATTAAGTTTTTATTCAAATACTGTAGATAACGCAATATTCTAATATTTTGATATACTGTTTTTTTTCCTGAGCTGTAAGCAGTAGTAAAACGAAAACAAAATGCCTTGAAATATTTCACATTCCATTTAATGAATTCAGAAGAATACAGTATACAGTACAGTATGAGACTTCCACTTTTTAAATTAAATCATAAAAGAAAGATGGGAGGAATCACAGAATTTTGTTTTTTGGCATCCTAAAATAATATAGTAAATTAAATGAATTATTTAAAATGAGAGTTCTATCAAACTTATAATTGAAAAGTGTATTTAGGATGTTTTAAGACTATTATTTAGAGGTAGTTTAAATTACTCTAGCTTGCATATTTTATACTGTTGCTTTTTTTAAAAAAATTCTGTATGATATACTGTAGCACTAGCAGCAACTTACTAGTAGAGTAGAGGCTCTAGAGTAGATTAGAGTAGATCTAATTTTGGGTAGAGGCCCAAAAGCCTCTATTCCATTCATACTAGCAAGCAACTGTTGGATTCACATGTTTTTGGATGCGCGTGTCTGCTAAATGTAGACATATATAGAATATTTTCTTAGTTTTGTTTATAATAATAATAATAATAATAATAATAATTTTTCACTTTGTGAAGGTTAATGATAATGTTCAAATCAGTGATGACAGCATTTGGCACAAATAATTTCAAGAAACCTAAATCTACTCCACCAACTGATTTATTTAGCATAAAGACTATTTGATCAGGAGAATTATAGTCTAATTGGTTTATTTCTTTACAGTATTGTTTTTTTCTAATTTATGCTTTATATCTCATTAAAGAACAACAGCAACACTGTAAACTTTCATTTGATTTGATTTTATTTTCTTGGAAAAAAAATCTATAATCAAGTAAAACGTTGTCTCATTTGTAGTTTATGGTCTTTTGGCGATGCTGGTCATTTAGTTGCAGTAGTTTTGCAGGTCATGTAAGCTGCAGGGTTTATGGCAGCACAGCTCCACGATGCCTCTTTTCACCATGAGCTCGTTGTAATCTTTATATGGGTATTCAGCCACCTCGCCCTCCTGAGCAGATTTAGGGGGAAGGAACCCTGGAAAAAATTAAGCATTTTACCATCAAAATTCAATAATCCAAAAATTACGTACCTGGATATTTATTAGGACTTCTGCCTTACCTAGCAGGGGATCCACCTCTCTTTTAGTTTTGTAGAAGAACCCATTTGGGCCACAGACTAGGTACAGGGCGTCCACCAGGTGAGAACCACACAGGTGCTGGGGTGCCGCGGCATTGGCTTCTGCACTGCAGAACACCATCAAGAAGAGGAGAGCACCAGCCTGGAGCCAAACCGCCATTGTCTGAGAGACACAGAGAGGTTGGAGAAAAGAAACGAGAAAGCAGTATGTGATTAGGCTCTGTGATCATCAGACACTGCATCTAAACTCTACTTACAAACAAATAAGGGGAAAAAACACTTTGGAAAAGCTGTTACAGATGTCAACAATGAGGTGGTATAATTAGAATTAAGGAGACAGCAAATCATTAAGCGATTTAAGTTCTTTTCATATTACTTTAACGACAAATCTTTCTTCATCTACTGTTAAATTTGATGCTGTTCTTATGAAACGTTAGTTTCTGTTCTAAAGTAATGATTTTTTTCAGATTTGTAAGAAATAAAAAAATCACACTCTTGCATGATTTTCTAGTAGCCATAATTGTTGGAATGTTCTTCTTCTCAGTTTAGAAGAACCATTATTGAAAGCAAAATATTTTGTTTTTATCCCAATACATTCACATCTCTAAATCACATTTCAAGATATTCATTGTAAACGAATAGTAATTCATTGGTATAAAATGTATAACAAAATTCATTAAAGAAAATTACAAAATATAATATTTTAAAGCAGTATAATATTTAGCTAGTTTATCTGAAAATATCACCAACCCCACAGAAGCTTTAAAAGAAATCCAGAGATTTTTAACTCTCTTACCCGTGTTAGTAGACCGAGGAGATGACCTGCGAAGGTGTTCAGAGATTCTGAGGGAGAAGAAATGATTGAGGACGAACAGCGGCTCTCCTCCACCTTTATACCTGGGCAGGTTTGCTTTGTTCGAATCAACGGAAAAAACACAGACAGCCTATAATGGTGTTAAGTCGCTGTTCAATCACACACGCAACATTAGCTACGTTTGTTCTAGCTAATTCACTTTTACGCCTGAACAGACACCAAATTTCCAGTTCTTCCAGATTTGTGTGAATAAACTCTCCATACTTTCTAAATGCATTTGTTCATCACAGTTCATTTGAAATCATTTGAGACAAAAAAAATTCTAAATTCTTCAGAATTGAAACCTGAATCCATGGGTCAAGCAAACTGCTTCAGATGTTAGGTTTGGGGGGCAAAATGCTGCTTAGTACAGAAGGGGATTCCTTTGGAGGACCACAGACGGTGACAGCTGTTGGGAATGATATGGTACGATGTTTTTCCTCTATGAGAAATGAGGCAAACCGTTAATGAGCTTCACTAACACAGGCATACGCTGGTAATGTTTCCTGATCCGGCGGAAAAAAGTTGATGACTAAAATTTTCTAGTGCTGTTAGTGATCTCATGTAGCTGGTAGAAACAACACAAATTTATTAAAAGGAATAAAAATGGATGGATTTTTAAATCAGGATCCATCAAGGATACTTATAGGAGGTGGTACCAATTTTTACAAATAGTATACCTGTTAAATATCTTTTAAATTACTTAGTTGAATTAAATTCAAAGTTGAATGGAGTTGAATGGGTGAAAATTACTGTAAGTGAGCAACTCATGTGAAAGAAGACCTTGAAATAGTATTAGATTGACAAAAAAAAAAAACTCAGCTAGAGGCAGATAGTCGACTACTTGATAACCAAGTACAAAATTAATTTTAATTATGTAGTGCTTTGATATTTATTTATTTAAGCTTGAATGCTCTATGCAATGGATGGAATATCTACTTTTTTTTTACATAATAAACATGTAGCAAACATAAGTCTTACATTGAAGTATTAGAACCTCTAAGTTTAAGTACTAAAAAAAATTAGTTTGAATGATGAGGTACACTTTATTCTCTTGAGACCTGCTTGTCATTACCCTCCGTTCACACCAAACGCTGTGACTGTGACACTCTCGCCGCCCTGCCGCCGACGCCAGTCGCCGCTGTTGGCCGCTCTGACGTAGACCGAATTTAAAGGGGCAACAAAGCAACTAAGCTTGTTGATCTTGGGGAGACCAAAATGTGGAAGAAAACAAGAAATTGATTGATTGAAAGAACTGTATTGTAGAAATAAACAAATTATAAGCCATTCATATGGTGTGGCTTCTGTTCTGAATTGCTAGTCTAATTTAATATATATTTTTTATTATATTATATTTCTTATTATTATAACATTAGAATCACTTACTAGACTTTGTCTTTAATTAAAATAACATTAATAATTAATAAACACCCCCTATCGCAATAATTAACCTCTCCTCCATTTTGCTTGGGAACTAATGTAGCTGGAACAAAAGTTACAGGACTGCATCCCACGGAATCCTCTCAAGCGGAGGACCTCTACTTTTAATTGGTTGCCGCTCAACTGCGTCATAGCTCAACCCGGCGGCTTTGACGCTCTCGCCGCGTTCGGTGTGAACGCAGGGTAACTGTACATATTCTCCCAAATCTATCCATCCATCTAAGAACCTTTAGTTCAGTTAGGGACTGTGGAGGCAAGTGGTGACCATTGTATTTATTCCCATTTTGTATGACCTCCGGTCAACACACACACGCATATTCAAACACTACGAGCAATTTGGAGAAGCCAATTAGCCAAATCTTTATGTCTTCAAACTTTGAGAGGAAATCCACCAAGCACAGGGAGAGCATGCAACACAAAACTGACACAGGAATTGAGCCCAGGCCCTGGAGGTTTGAGGCGACACTATACTCCCAACTCCAAGGTCTATATCTTCTTGAGCAGCATTAGGTATAATTCTAAACTTCTTACTGTTTAAATGTACAGTATGTCACAAAAGTGAGTACACCCTGTCAGGGATTTTTAAGACCTTTACATATTATGTTAATACTGCATGGTTAACTTTAGACACTAACACTATCAATGTATATCAATAAATAATGGAATCAAAGAACAAACCAAACTTCGTAGATCTGGATGAAGTAAGCAGGATTTATTGCAGCAATGAAGTTAAAAAATGAGCCGTACTCCAATTCTTAAGTGGCACACCCAAGCATCTCCCAGAGTAGACTGACTCAACAGGTACAAGCATATTCCTTATATACAGTTTCACAAGAGGGGAGGGGCAGACTCGCCTCTTCTACAATTTTTTATTATCCATTTTTTGTTAACATTGACTCCCATTATAATCAGATTTTTTCTATATTTTGATATGTTTTCTTCGGCTTGTAGCAGTGATAATGGAATATGTTGTCGTTTACCCACACTTAACGTCGGGAAGTCCAGTGTAAAGTCAACAATAACAGGAAGCATATCCAATGAGCGCCGTGCGTCGGGTGATGTATCAGCCCATAGGATGTCGTCCCTTAACTTCATGACATTCACGTCCTTAGACAGTTCCCAGTTGATGTTTTCAATGTCGATTTCTCCGCAATTACCATTTCCATATCTCATCCAGGATCTCTCTGACCCGGAACAGCGGCCTAGAATCAAATGTCTTCCAAGGTGATATGTACTTCTTACCATATGAAATCCTCATTGATGTCCAGGTCGAAGGTTTCCTGTTCCTTTGCTATGATTCATTGGTAGTCTCTTATTGCTACATCAGCCTCTGTGAGGAGTTCTTCAAATCTAGGGTGTTGTGGATACCAGGCAGTCAGATTATGTCTCAATTCGTCCCTTCTTTTCCTTGGGGGTCTTAGTCTATAGCATTCTCCATACATCACAGCAGGCTGGACAGGTAATTGTCTCCCACAGGTAAGACGGGGTCATTTTTCTGTGAGACATGTATACAAATACAACAAAGACAAAACACAAATACAACACATCGCTTTCCTATTTACACAATGTTATCCAAAAGTACTACTTTTTCTTGTCTCAAGTTATCTAAAACATAGAACCGTCATCGATTAAATGTTTTTATATACATCTATACATTGTCTTTTGCATGCCATCTACAAGCATGTAGTCACTGGTTCATTTTTCTTCAGTGAGTTTGTCCATGTTCCATTTTCCTTATAGAGTGTTTCAGTAGATCCCATAGTTTTTGTTGTTGTTAACTTCACTTTTCTTGCTTCTTCCACTATTGTTATCTACTGGCCTTATTGTGCGTAGTCCTAATACAATGAGATCTCCTTCAAGGAGTACTGGTGCACAGCATCCTTTCCAGTCATTTGGTCTGTCTAAATGAGGTTCCGCCACAATACCAGAATATGTCAGCTAGAGGTGTAGTGCCATGCCTTAACTCTGGTTGTTGTACTTTGACTATTTCACTACATGACATATCGTTTGTTTTATTTTCACATAGTTGGCGCATTTCTATGTAGAAGCCAGCTGCTGGCTGCGTTTCGTTGCAACTTGATGGTAGATCACCTACATCTGTAGTTCCATTTGAGAAGATGCAGAGAGGATAAGTTTGTTTTGTGGGTGTTATTTCACATTGAACGGCATCTATTGTTTCTACAGGTTGATATGAACATTTACTTATGTTCTGCATACAGTCTGGGCCATACTGTACTGTGGCCGAATGTAAAAGACAGCTAATGGGGCATAATCTCAATTCACTATATCATGGATTTTCCATACATTTCTCCGTTTCTTGTGTTATTATTACATGTGGTGGTCTGTTACTTCTGTCATGGCATACAATGCAGTCTCTTCTGGTTGTGGACTCAGTGATGAATTTAATCCATTCATAGAACATGTCATTAATCCATATTAAGGACAGGGTCCTTGTTGGTTTTCAGGCAGTTTCTTTACTTCCTTTGGAATTATCGTCACATAAGTTGCTGCCTGCTTGTCTGATAGTCGGGATTGGTCAGGTATTTTTGCATAGTTGGCTGTGTACCATAGGACCTAGTTAAGGTGACCACCATGACTTTGGTAATCTTTTTATGACTTCCCCTTTTGCTACATGGTCTTGACCATGAGCTTGTCTTATCAAAGTTGGCAAAAAGCTTCTTGGGGCTACAAATTGTCCGTCTGCACTGCGCCATACATTGGTGTCATCGTTCATTGTTGCTCCTTGTGCGAGCCATTTTCTTCTCCCGACACTGTTGCTTGCATGTTTGCTAATGAGGATATGTCTGGTGAGGGTGGTGCATAGTCTTGAGGTACAACTAGATGCTGTAATTCTTCTTCTGAATCTGGACTTATAGCTTGATCCCTCTCAGGACTATGGACTGTTGAATCTGACTTATCTTCATGTGGGCTAGGTTCGGTTTGTGTAGTAGATTCTGGCATCATTTTATTGCGGCTTTCTTTGCAGCTTCGTCTGCTGCATCATTTCCTTCACTAACAAAAGTACCATCGTTTTTATGGGCTGCACACTTTACTATAGCTAGTTTAGTTGGTAACTTTATCGCATTTAACAATTCTGAGATTGCTTCTCCATGCACTACTGGTGTTCCATCCGCTCTCTTGTAACCTCTTTGTGCCCATATTGGGCCATACAAATGGCATATTCCATATGCATAGGCCAAATCTGTATATATTGTACAAGCTTTTCCTTCTGCTAGCCTACATCCTTCTGTTAGTGCTTTTAATTCGGCGAGTTGAGCTGAAGAAGGTTGTGGTACCTGCTTTGCTAATACAACCTTGAATGTATTTTGACCTTTTAAGGTGGGTGTAACTATGGCATAGCCCGCTTGTTGCTATCCCTATCCCTAAAACATGACCCATCTACAAAGAATATGTAATCTGCATGTAAAAGAGGTTGATTCTCTAAGTCTTGGCGTGTTTTTAGATATTCTGCTGATTCTAGGTGACAATCATGAGGATCTCCTTCTGTTGGGATCATTATGCGGTCTGCTGTATTTATGGTCTGACACGTTCGTATTGTTAATTCAGGTGCAGACAGTATCACGTCATATCCCGTTCTTCTAGCATTAGTAATTACAAACAATGGACTGGTCAAGAGTGCATGTAATGCATGTGTGGTGTACAGCACAACAGGATGTCCCATCGTAAGTGAGGTTGCCTTTTGATAGGCAAATGCTGCTGCTGCCAACCCCTGATAGCAGGGTGGCATGCCCTTTTCAATGTTATCTAATGCTGTGCTGTAATAAGCAAATGGTTGTTTGCTGGGACCTTGTTGTTGGGTCAGTACCCCTGTGGCAAAACCTTTATGCTCCAAGACATACAAATGGAATGGCTTATTGTATTCTAGGCTAGCTAGTGCGGGTGCAGTACATAGTTCTCTTTTTAGGATGCCATCGCTTCAGGCGTCCATTCTAGCATTGCATTGGTTTTTCTGACCTGCTGCTTTTACTAGAGCTTTCAATGGTGCAGTCTTTAGTGCAAAGTCACAAATCCATTCTCTGCTATATCCTATCATGCCTAGGAAAGATAGCATTTCTTTTACATTTCGTGGTTTTGGTGCTTTTAAAATTTCTTCTATGTGCTCAGGAGATATGTGTCTAGTTGTTCCCTTTCAAAGGCTACACTCGATGCTGCGTGAAAACGCTATGGGAACATGTTTTTGTTCTCCGGTTGTGAAGCTTGTGCATGTCAAAACCGCCGAATACCTCGGCTTATAACCTCTGCCAGGCATGACGTCACGTGCACCTGCAGGTTATAAATAGGAGTGAACCGGAAACATCCTCAGATCTTTTTGTCTTCAGGACCGCTTTGTGTTTGCGTGTGTGTGTGCAAGCCATAATGAAAGCAAAAAAGGAAATAACAGCATTGGCGGAGTTGCTTAAGAGATGCGTGCCTCCGTGTGATAGATCTTTTTCAGAGGGCGATCTCCATGAATTTTGTCTTGAGTGCTTGGGGGAAGAACACGCTTGCCTCTGGCTTCAGGGAGAATGTGAGTACTGTGATCTTCTCCCTATTAAGGTGCTTCGCGCGCAGCTCGCTCTCTTTAAAGTGAAACGGCGAGCCGCGGCACATTCCTGGGGCTCGTGTGCTGATCTGGCAGATGCGCACGAGACGGAATTCCCCCTTTCTCTCGCGCTCTCGCCGGATCAGGAAGTTTTAGCTTCCGCTTCGCAAGCGCGCTCTTCGTGTGAAGGGGCAGAAGAATTCTCCTCTCTTGCTTCCATGGAAGTAGCCTCCTCACAATGCTACTCCAGCGCTGCCAGAGTTTATGAGGAATTATTAGAGGTTATAACTCGTGTGGTCGAGCGATTGCATATTGACTGGCCGCAGAAGCGAGATTCCCCCAAGCGCTCGAAATGAGAGACAGGTTTCTGTCGGTGGCCGGGGGGAGGAGCCTCATGTCTCTCTCTCCCCTTCTTTGGTGACCTCCATGACGAATTAACTCTTTCATGGAGCAAGCCATATTCATCGCGTGTTTTTGTGCCATCGACTTCGACTTATTTGAATATCGTTGATAATGCCCCAGATAGAAGAGATGCTTGCTGGCTATCTCTCTCCTGGGACATCATCCTCCCTGAAAAAGCCTACTCTCCCCTCCAAGCCGTATAGATTGACATCTGCTTTGGTGGGGAAAGCTTTTCAAGCAGCAGGTAGGTGGCACTTCGCTGCACACCATGGCGGTTTTACAGGCCTACCAGGCTGACCTGCTGAAGGACCTGAGCACCGGCGGTGTTTTGATGACAGGGCGTTTGCAGAGCTTTGCCGACCCACAGACCTGTCTCTCTGTGCAACCAAGCAGACGGCCCGTGCTGTGGGCCGTTCTTTGGCTGCCATGGTATCCACGGAGAGGCATCTGTGGCTGAACCTCACGGGCATCAAGGATAAGGATTGTGCTGTCCTTCTTGATGCCCCCGTCTCGCCTTCTGCCCTCTTTGGCGACGCTGTTAATTACTTCGCCACTAGGTTTTGAGAGGCGAAGCTGTATGAACAGGTCTTTGGGAGGTTCCTTCCCCGCCGTGCTCAACAATCGGGACCGTCGGCCACCCGGTCCCGGCCAGGTCTGGCTCCTATCAGGCGTGAGGTGCAGAAGGAGAGCATGACCAGCCGCGCACCCCCTCTTAAAGACTGGGGTGGGGCTTGCCGCTCTTCTCAATCTGCCTCAAAAGACAGGACTTGAGGAGCTTCCTCTATTCAAAGAGGAAGCCCTGAGGCTCGTGCACCCGGGGCCATGGGGGTGTCTCCCCCCAGGGAAGAGCGCCTGGATTTCCGTCACAAAACAGGGCCTCCTCCCTGGCACTCCCAGGAAAAGTTGAGTGTTTGGTCATCTCCTGCCACACTTCAGGATACCCAACACCTAACACCCCCCCATCCAGCCGAAGTGTCAAAGCTCATGCCCCTTTCAGAGAAGCTGGCAGCGTGGAAACTACTGCCAGGCATATATCCTTGAGTACAAAGGACTGTAGCCACAGGCTACAGGATCCAGTTTGCACATCGTCCTCCGCTTTTTAACGGCGTGGTCTCCACTTCCGTGAAACCGGACCGAGCACATCTGCTGGCCCAGGAGTTACAGACTCTGCTGGGTAAAGGGGCCATAGAACATGTTCCCCTCCCAGACAGAGAGTCGGGCTACTACAGTTGGTCTTTTTGGTGCCCAAGAGAGATGGGGGGTTGCATCCGATCTTGGATCTTTGCGGCTTGAACTGCTATCTCAGGAAATCCAGATTCAAAATGTTGACTGTCAAAATGATTGTTTCTTAAATCCAACCAGAGGATTGGTTTGTGACAATCGATCTCAAGGAGGCATATTTCCATATAAAAATATTGCCATAGCACAGGAAGTTCCTGAGGTTCGCTTTCGGGGGTGGAGCTTACCAGTATCGGGTCCTTCCATTTGGCCTAGCTCTGTCACCCCGCACATATACAAAATGCATGGATGCGGCTCTGGCTCCTTTACGACTCCAGGGCATCCGTATTTTGAATTACATAGACGACTGGCTGATTCTGGCCCACTCTCAGGAGCTAGTGCTTCGACATCGGAATGTCGTCCTAGCCCATCTCCATTCTTTAGGATTGAGACTCAATGCCACAAAGAGCATTCTCCTTCCTGTTCAGAGGACAACATATTTGGGTGTCACATGGGATTCGGTCACAATGCGGGCACAGCTGTCTCCTGCTCATGTCGAATCCATTCTCAACACCCTGAAGGAAATCAAGCTAGGCCAGAAGGTTACTGTTCATAACTTTCAGAAATCTCTAGGCCTCATGGCAGCTGCGTCCACGGTGATACCTTTGGGCCTTCTGCACATGAGAGCGTTTCAGCTGTGGCTAAGAGCCAGGGAGTTTCATTTAAGGACCAATCCACGGAGGATAATAAGGGTTACTCACCGGGGGCTTCGTACCCTTTCTATGTGGTTCAGACCCCGGTTTCTGACTTTGAGTCCCACTTTAGGTCCGTCTTGTCATTGCAAGATGCTAACAACAGACGCTTCCCTCACGGGCTGGGGTGCGGTCTTGGATGGCCGTCCAGCACAAGGGAGCTAGAGAGGTCATCTTCTCGCGTGGCACATCAATTGCCACAAAATGATGGCTCTGTTTCTGGCCCTGAAACATTTCCTCCAGCAGTTGAGAGGCTACCATGTCCTATTGCGGGTGGACAGCACTGCGGTAGTCTCGACATAAATCGCTGCTGCGCTCACGCTGCTTGAACAAGCTAGCGCACCAGGTTCTGCTTTGGGCACAGGACAAGTTCCTGTCCCTCAGGGCGATTTACATTCCAGGACATATGAATGTAGGAATAGACTTGCTATCCAGACAAGCTGTAAAACATGGGGAATGGAAACTCCACCCCAAAGTAGTCAGTCAAATCTGGGAAAGTTTTTATGTAGCAGAGGTGGACCTCTTTGCCTCACAAGAGACAGCACAATGCTCCCTTTACTACTCTCTGACTCCTCCAGCTCCCCTGGGTCTGGACGCGATGGCCCACACGTGGCCCAGATTACGCCTTTATGCGTTTCCACCCATAGTTCTGCTCCCAGGAGTCCTGGCGAGGGTCCGTCAACAGGGTTTGCGCCTCTTATTGATAGCGCCCCATTGGCCGACCAGAGTGTGGTTCTCGGATCTAATATCTTTCCTCGACGGCTCACCCTGGGTGATCCCAGTGAGGAGGGATCTTCTGTCTCAGGCACAGGGGACAATATTTCATCCCCGGCCTGAGCTCTGGAACCACTAGAAGAACTTATGCTCTCAAATGGAGTGTATTTGAAAGTTGGTGCATGGCAAGACATGTAGACCCAATTCACTGCCTGATTGTTTCAGTGCTGGAGTTTCTGCAAGAAAAGTTGTCCTCGAGCTTATGCCCTAGTACTCTCAGAACATACGTAGCCACTATTTCGGCTTGTCACGCTCTGACCGATGGGGTTTCTGTGGGGAAGAACCATTTAGTTGCCCGTTTTATTCGTGGAGCTAAACGGTTGAAGCTGCCCACTAGAGCGACGGTCCCTTCATGGGACTTAGCTATCGTACTCGAAGGCCTAGCGGATACCCCTTTCAAACCACTAGAGTCAGCCCCTGTCAGTCTTTTGTCTCTTAAGATGGTTTTTACTCTAATACTCTGTCACACTGCTATTACTTCTTTGAAGAGGATTGGGGATCTGTAGGCTCTTTCAGTCTCCCCATCCTACCTAGACTTTGCCCCTGGGCTAGTGAAAGCTATTCTGCATCCTCACCCAAACTATCTTCCCAAGGTTCCATTCTCGACCATGCACCCAGTTGTTCTCGACGCCTTCTGTCCTCCGCCTTTCACAGCTCTGGATCAGGAAAGACTTCACTTACTGTGTCCAGTACGTGCTCTTCGGATTTACGTCCACCGCACTAGCCAGTGGCGTAAGTCAGAGCAGCTCTTTATTTGCCATGGGGGTCGCAACCGGGGGGCGCCTGCCACTAGACAGACTCTGTCACACTGGGTGAGAGATGCTATTGCCCTAGCCTATGAGGTGCGTGGTCACACTTT
The DNA here is from genome assembly GCA_011419295.1 of Clarias macrocephalus. Lineage (NCBI taxonomy): Eukaryota > Metazoa > Chordata > Actinopteri > Siluriformes > Clariidae > Clarias > Clarias macrocephalus. The sequence continues at coordinate 69,521 of JAAGKR010001498.1, read as the reverse complement.
GCCTCTAGGAATCAGGGCTCATTCGACCGGGGGGATTGCCTCATCAATTGCGTGGTGTCTCCTTGCCACAGGTGTGTGATGCGGCAGGCTGGTCCTCTCCGCACACGTTTGTTAGATTTTATAGGCTGGATGTCAGTGCTACTCTGGGCTCACGGATCCTCGAGTCAGCATCCCAAAGCTAGGTCTGAGACCTCCTTGGCTATTGTGCGCACACGCTACACAACCTGGGGGTCTAGACACTTGCAGTGCAGCAGCGTTGGTATTCTTGTTCCCATAGCATTTTCACGCAGCATCGAGTGTAGCTTTTGAAAGGGAATGTCTCGGGTTACTTAGCTGTAACCCTGTTCCCTGATAAAGCGGGAACGAGATGCTGCACTTCAATGCCGCACTGCTGGCGTGCCTGGACGTCCTTCAGACAAAATTGACCTGAGGATGTTTCTGGTTCACTCCTATTTATAACCTGCAGGTGCACCTTATGGGGTGACGTCACCTGACTGAGGTTATAAGACTAAGTATTCAGCGTTTTTGATACACACAGGCTTCACAACCGGAGAACAAAGAGATGTTCCCATAGCATTTTCACGCAGCATCTCATTCTCACTTTATCAGGGAACAGGGTTACAGCTAAGTAACCCGAGACGTTTTTAATGAGTCTGTAGCAGAATTACACACAGTCTGATTGCTGGCACTATTGGACTTTGTAACAAGGTGGTGTTTGTCTGAGGGTTTGTATGTTTGGTACATACTGTAGGTTCCGCTTCACAGAGTGCACACAATGATGCCTTTTTTTTTTAGATAAACTTGTACACATGTAACACTACAACGGAAATGACTTTATTTGAAGGTAAGTGTATATTCTCAATTGTAATAAAAAAACATACTGTATAAAGATAGTGAGCTGAACAGTGGCTGCTGGTGCAAATTTTTTTTGGAGGGGGCGCAAACACAAACAAAATTAAAATTTAACTTTTAATACTCGCCTGTAAATATCCATTTATCAGGTAATTGCGCATCATTACTACTAGTATAAAATAAAGACATGACTCACATCACATCCAGTCAGCCAGCTCCGCTTGCCATAAGAAGTGCTGTAAAAGACTCATTGAGAATGGTCCAATCACATGAGCCCAAATATTTGAAAACAATATTGATTCGCTAAGAAAAAAAGTGGGAGGGTTCAGGGCGCACAGAGCTGCACCCGAAGGATGATTTGAAAAAATCCAATCAGAGCTCAGCCTCAAGTCACATGCTTTTCAACAATGTACGTGCCTACATAGACACTCGTTTGTCGGGCGTACACGAACACAAATGAACGTAATACAGTTCAGATTTTTTTTAATTGCAAATAAATTATATTAAAAAATACAGCTGAATATTGTGACCAAATGACTTAATTTAATTATTAAAATATATAATTATTATGTTATATAATTACATGTTAAAGTGGCATTCTTCTCTGCCTAACTTTAAGGGGGGCGGCGCCCCTGCGCCCCGTATTGACCAGCCGCCACTGGAGCTGTAAATTATGTCTATTATAAAATTGCGCTTTTGGTTACAAATTTTTTATTTACTTAGTTCATTAGTCCAGGACAATAGTTAGTTCATCATTAAAACCTGTAAAAAATCTTGTAGGTTTATATATAAAATATTGACAAAAATACATTTTGTAAAGAAACATGGCAATATCAGTCTTAAACATCATAGAAAATTGTTGTCAAATGTGATATCATGTTGTAAATTCATCTTTTTACTTTTTACGCCTATTTGTTCATTAACCTTGCGAGTGGAACTATCTTTCTGGTCACAGACAAAGAAACGAGCAAAAACAGAAAAAAAATAACAAAAGACAATGAGAGTGAGTCACCTCTACAAGTTTAACATCAGCAAGGAAAAATAATGTTAGGTTTCATGTGCAATTTTGACAGTGCTTCTCTCACTAGTTTGTAACGCTAGCCAAGCTTAGCAGTGCATCTCCTGGTCGTTCAGAGTAGAAGATAGATGATGAATTCAATAAACATTGTGTCTCAGTTTGATGCAGGCGAGAAGACCAAAACACTCCTATGGTTACGAGTCAATGAAGACTGAGTTGAAAGCAGCTCAATCCAGTGGGATCCTTTACACTGATCACCATGGGTACTGATTTCTACATACTTTAAATAGCCCAAAATAGTTCTTCTGTGTCACTTTGTCACATTCACTCCTTTCTATTTTCATACAGAACCTACATTAGGTTGTTTTGTTTCTGAAAACTAGTTCGTCATTTAATGTGTTGCTTTCTTCACAGACATGCAAGTATTATTTTGGAATATTACTTATTTATTGTATTTTACGGTTTGGAATTGTGAATTGTTTTGTATATAACAGTGTAGACATGATAAACATATACAACAGGTCTCGTCCCAACCACTCCCCCCTCCCCCATACACAAACATACAATATATACATTAGTGTGTATATATATATACACACACACACACACACACACACACACACACACACACACACACACACACACAATGAAATAATGTTTCAAAATCACTGTCTTTCAAATTGAAATATCGGGAATGTACTTTCCTGGTCATCAGGAAAATCAGTTTCCCCCTCTCAACTGGCAGTGGAAGTATCAGGGATGTCTGAAATTGCCTCAGAGACATGTGTACATGGGCAAAGGTAACACAATGCACAGAATGTTTTAAAAGACCCTGTTTTTTGAATTGTAGTATGGGGAACGGATTTTCCTGGCCATCACTGAATCCATACTGGCTGTGGAAGTATCATGGATGTCTGAAACTGACTCAGAAATATGTGTGCCTGTAGCAAAGATAAAATAGTGATCAGAATGTTTTTAAAAAACACTGTCTTTTAAATAGAAGTATGGGGAATGTATTTTCCTGAGCATTAGAAAAATCTGTTTCTCCTTTCCTACTGACTGTGGAAGTATCAGGGATGTCTGAAATTGACCCAGACATGTGTGCTTAGGTAATACAATGAAATGTTTTTTTTAACTTTAATTTAAACAAGAAACTCCGGGAAATCAATTCACCCAGTTAACATATGTAATAAATTCCAAGCTTTCATACTTTGTGAAATTAAAGAAAAATAATCAATTCAGATACATTATTTAATGTATAAATGTTATTATAACATGTGCTGTGCCAATTATGTACAATACCTGTATGTCTGTTTTATCGTGAGTAACCATACTCATGGATTTCAGGATATCGTGTTTCCCCATCATATGTGGGTGTAGATGTAGGTGGGATGGATGAAAGTAATTCAGAATTATCTTCAAATATACAAAAAAGAAAAAGCGAAAAGAGACTCGGTTATTTTGCATAGGTTATTTGTTTAATTTAAAAAGTTCGTAAAAACACTTTAAAACTAGAGAAAAACCGTCAAATTTCTCGTTCGCCCTCTTAGCATTAGGTAGTGAGTGATGTCACGATTGCATCGGCGCGACCGAGGAAACCTAGGGACACTGAACTTCCCGGAACAGGTGCACTGTATTTCGTCATCATCCGGGTAGGTGAGTTAATGTTGGCAGGTTTGGGGAGTTACCTACCGAAGCTCATCTTAGCATGTTTTCTTATAGTACGGCATGTTAAAACTTTGTGGCTGGCAGTTGGCTGAGGTCGCTCTGTTGCAGAGTCTGTGCGTCAAGCGAGACTGGGTTCGTCCAATGGATGCGAGTGTTTACCTGGCGCTTTGTCCCTCTGATAAACTTCCTCAGTCTGGACTAAATGAGCCCTCAGTCCCCCAGAACATGGTTTGTCTGCCCCATCGCTGGATCTTAGAATTAAGTTGCATGGTACTGTATGTGTTTGTAAATTATTTGCGTCAATGTTTGGATTCTTTTCAAGATGCCTTGAGCTCTGGATGTCCAGGTTGCCCACTTCTAACGAGTTTATCCTATGTGAATTGCTGGTCCCAGTAATTGCTTATTTTATTAATTCTTTTGTTTGGTGATAAACTCTTCTAATCTTTGATTGTAATAAAATTTGGATACTTCTGGATATCCCCGTCTCCTGCCATTTCTTGTGAACTGACCTGTGTTGCCTACAATTATATTGAATTGATTAAGGTCCCTGGGCCTTACCCAGGGTGGTGTAAACGGACTTTCAACTCTTTGTAAATCTTTCAATTCCTCAGCGCTCCATCACAACAACATTATCACATTACACAACATTTTCATTCACATTTTATCATTAGAAAAATTCCAGCAACATAGTAACCCTAATAGCATGATTAGCACAGCTCATATGTCATTCCTAGCTTAAAATAACATGGCCATCATGTCATTATTATTTTTTTTTCAATAAAACAAAATTATAATGCTATAAAAGCCTAAACTTACATGCCAAAAAATCAACAACCACAAATGGTTAACGTATGTGAATAAATGGTCTCCTCAGCCATATCAAAAATTTCTAGACTGTGCTTAGAATTTCCTTGCCAGAAAGCCAAGACATTTAATCGAACACTACCAATTCATCAAATTGGAAGTTGGAAGTCATCAAATATCCAACCAGAATTCTGCCTGAAACTTTTCAGTGTGTACCGTGTCAGGTTGCCCCCTGGTGGTGCTCTCTTGCTGGTGTGCCTTATGGATTTCTTGTGTTTCGAGTGTGGGTGTTTGATTGATTACTATCATTATTTAAGCTTTCTTAGATTATTGGTTCTGGTCTTGCATCTGTAGTGTTTGTTAATATTTGACTTCCTTTTCATCTTCTAGTTGATAATATGTGTTAGTTTTAATTACTGTCTTGAATCTACATTTGCACTTATATTGTGGCGGTGACTCCTATTTTCTGACAAAAAAGTCAGACACATATGTTATTAATTTATAATAATAATAATAATAATAATAATAATATTATTATTATTATTATTATTATTATTATTCAATGAATGTATACCATATACACATTGCTAGTTCACAGACTCAGAGTTCCTGGTTTGATCCTGAGCTTCAGTTAATCTCCAGTGTTTTCCACACATGGAACATACTTGGCCGAGCTGCCCAATGTATATTGATGGTCACCCAAGTATATTTGCCCAAAAATATGTTCAAGAGGACGATGCCATCTGCAATTGATTAACTCGTAGTGGACAGTCCCTGTTTGCGCTAAAGCTCTTGTACGTGTTTATTCTGCTACTGTGAGAAAGGTGTCCTGAGAGACAGAAAATGCAGTGGATGTCACTTGCCACAAAAAGAATTATACAGAACGGGAATTTATTTTTTTATTTTTTATTTTTTAAAGAGAAAAAAAAAACGCAAGAAAATTAACTTTTAAAATCCAAGGATTAATCCGTGTGGCAACACAGCATAGTTCAATGACAGTTTAAAAAAAAAAGAGGGTTTAGGCTTCAGTACTTTGGTTTTTTTTGATATGTTATGTAACAACCAAGCTATTGTTAAAATGTTATGTGTTTATCTGGAATATGGGAATGATGTCGCAAAAATGTAGAACTCTCAAAATGCTCGTTATTATTATTTTGGGTTTTTTTGTGGTCAACAAAACAATAAAAAATAATTATTAAAATAGGTGATCTCATGTATCTGTGCTATTTTTTTGCTCATGTGACACTTTTTATTTATTTTAAAATTAAAAATTAATAATTTTCATTTGAATATATCTGTGCTATTTATTTGCTCATGTGAACTTTTTTATTTCATTTTCTAAACCGTGTGTATATTGGGTTAAAAAGAACACACACACACACACACACACACACACACACACACACACACACACACACACACACACACACTATACTGTATATATAACATTGTAATGCAATGGTTTTTAAAGACCTCGTGCTCTGACACACAGTGCCATGTTTGTAGAAAAAAGAGTGTTTAGTAAGTTTGCTTACTAAAGATGAATAAATGATGTTCACTTTTTTACATCGAAATCTGTAACTATAGCCAAAGTGTGCAATTTCATAGTTTTTTATTGTAAGTCTTATTTCCAGTTTGTTTGTTTTTGTTTTGTTTTGTTTTGTTTTGTTTTGTTTTGTTTTGTTTTGTTTTGTTTTGTTTTGTTTGTTTGTTTGTTTGTTTTTCACGTTAGTTACAGAAACAACCTCAACCAAAACAGATGTTACAGGTAAGGTTGATTCTGGCTAACGTTTACAGCAGGACTCTCTTTAAAAATAGACAGTCCAATTAGTGTCAACACTGGATGGATCCTGGTGCAATGGAAGTGTGATGAGTCTTTTTCATGTTTCCAATAACTTGATTGTCGTCTGCATTTTAGGGGCTGACTTTGTGCACAAACACAGAGAAACACTCATTCAGAAAGTTTCTTCAATAGATGAGATTGATGTCTGTATAAAAGGCAAGGACATGATTACGGATGAAATGTACAGTCATGTTAATGCAAAGCGGAGTAATCAAGAGCACATGAGAGAACTATACACACATCTCAACTCCAAACAAGTGAAAGATGAATTCTATCAACTTCTTGCACTGGCACTTAGTGCAGGAGATTAGAAGAATTAGTGGGTGAAATCCACAGTATATAATCTGATTTGTTTGTTTCTGTACAGTATCACTTTTTGTAGTTCCTGCGTTGCATCTCACTAAAGAACGACAACAACCCAGTAAATTTTTATTTGATTTTATTTGATTTTATAGGGAAAAAATCATTTGTAGTTTATGGTGTTGGCGATGCTGGTAAATTAGCTGCAGGAGTTTTGCAAGTCTTGTAAGCTGCAGGATTCGAAGCAGCACAGCTCCACGATGGATTTTGACTTGGCTTTTTTAACTGTTTTACGGTTGCGCGAGAATCTGTGTGTGCCGCACACGAAGTCTAGGGCGTCCACCAGTTCACCACCACACAGCTGCTGGCGTACCGTATCTTCAGGTGCTGTGCTGCTGATCACCAGCAAGAGGAGTAGAACACCAGCCTGGAGCCAAACCCTCATTGTCTGAGAGACACAGAGAAGCAGGAGAAATGAAAGGAGAAAACACTGATTGAAGGATTTGAGTAGCCTCTGTGATGCAGAACTCCAAGCCAATCAACTCTAGTAATAAACAAGTAAGTGGCTGATCCACGTTGGTGGACGTTTCTGTCCTACAATCAAGAAAGAAAAGAGGTCCAATGAGACTGCTTATGTTGTGTGTCGAGCCTCTGCAGCCATATATGGAGCTGCTGGAGATCATGCAGGGGGTTTGGGTGGTGGGTGAGGTTGGTCCTATTTGGTTTTAATGTTTGGCATATGAATATTTCCAATGTCAGTTGAAGCAACTGGAATAAATGCATCCATCATTTCACTTTAACACTGTAACACTAAACTATACAGAACCTGAGCCAGGCAGATAATGTGCATGGTAGAGAAAATGGCTGGGCTGCACAATTCTTTTATTTTCAGAACCTCACTCCATGCTTTTCTGAAAAGTTGGCAGCTACAGTATGGTATAATCATGATACCCATTTCCAATTCAGCTTGTGCATAATGTAAACATTGACTGGGTGCTTGAGAAGGTAAACTTAACACACACACAAAAAAAAAAAAAATTCAAACACATTGCTGTATGTGTGAGAGATCCGAGCCACTGCGTCCACACACTAAGCCATCTTGGAGAATTCAGGTAAAATATCACCAACACAACAGAACCTTTTAAAGAAAACAGAGATTTTTAATTCACGTACCTGTTGTTTATAGACAGAGGAGACAACATGCAAAGGTGGTCTGAAGAAAGACAGACGAATGAGGACGAACAGTACTGTAGCTCTCCTCCAGCTTTATTTATAGGCAGGTTTTCTCTGTTCAATTTCGAGGAAAATATGCACAGGGTTGCCAACTCCATGGAACAGGAATACAGGAATAAGGGACAGGGGCCTCCGCTTTTTAAAATTATTATTATTATTTTAAATGCAGGGGGATACATTTGATTTTTATGCCTTTATTCACAATAAATTCCCACACGAGTCCCGGGTTGACGTGAATTTGTGTCATATGTTATTTTCTCATTCCACAGTATATTTACACTAATGGTCAAAAGTTTGGACACACCTTCTAATTCAATGTTTTTGTTTAGTGATGTATTTTCCACATTCTAGAACAATACTGGAGATTCAAATACAATGAAATAACACATATGGAATTAAGTAACAACAACAAGAACAACAGTCAGCTGTTATTTTAAGACACGAAGGTCAGCTGTTCTAGAACAGTTAGCACATTGGTTCTAGACACACACATACACACACCATTCCCCCCTTCCTCATACATAGCCATTTTGTCTAACACCAACCATATCTCTTACATGGCTCAGGTTCTGTATATTTTAGCATCGCAATGAAACAACAGATGCATGTGACTGTATTGATCCATTTGAGATATTAACCCAAACACAAAAATGATCAATGACCTACATTACTCACCAGCCAAACCACCTACATGCTCTCCAGCAGCTCCATGTAGAAAAGGAAAAACAAAATATGTAAGATATATGTAGGAGAATATAGGAGGGATGGTCATAAAAATATTATTGCTAAGAAAAAATAATGTAATGAAAATAAATGTTGGTCGTGAGCTTGGACCATCTTGGTCCATATCCTCCACCTCTTCAAACGATGGATGAACTGTGGAGAACGTCTTTTAAAAAGCCTTTGTAAGTGTGCACAAGGGTGGACCGAGGAGGCCAGGAGATGCAAATGCAGAGGAACAACTTAAATTCAGCATTTTTACTTCACAGCAGCTCAAAAAAAAAAAAGAAAAAAAAAGTGTGCGGCTCGCAGCCCAGTCTCTGATGCGTCTGTGTGGACCATGGAAGGATGGTTGAAATCAGGTTCTGGAGGATGGGGAAACTGGTGAGGTGGGTTTTGAGTTGCTGGAAAGCCGCTGCTGTCATTTCTGTCCACTACAATTCCTCCGGTTGTCTTTTCCTAAGGAGGTTTAAGAGAGGTACTGCCATAGAGGAGAAGTTAGGCACACAGCATTTATAATAGCTCCCAAAAAGGCACATATCTGTATTTTTTTGTGGGTTGTTTCAATCTTCTTGGGATTTGAGCACCCTATGGCCGATATGATACCCTTGGTATTGTGCCTCGGTCAACACCAGGTAGCATTTTTTGGATTGGCTGAGTTAGCTGTTCTGAGTTTTTCAAGGACTTGTTGCAGCATAAGCATGGTGGCGATACAGCATGATATCCATGAGTGGCTGGAATATGGCAGGTGCTCCATGCAGCCTGAATAGGACTCGATATATGTCCTTGGCTTGTGCTAAAAGATTTTTTTTCCTTCGCCTCAGGTGTGAGAGTAACCTGCCAGTATCCCTTTGTTAGGTCCAGCGTAAAGATAAAGCAGGCTTTACCTAGTCGGTCAATGAGGTCATCCACTTGTGGTAGTGGGTAGGCGTTAAACTCAAAGACTTGATTCAGACTTCTGAAATCATTACAAAGCTGACTTCGGTACCATGGCATTGGGGCTTACCAGAGGCTAGTAGACTCCTCTATGATGCCATTTTTGAACATGTTGTTCACCTCAGCGTAGATGGCATGGCTGTGCCATGCCATCGACGCTGGGGCTTGGTATGGCCAAACAACTGGCAAAACATGTCACCAAACTGTGAGTGGTAGGAGAGAGATTGGTGAGAGCTGAGATACACAGCAATAGTTCAAGCCACTTTTTGAGTAGCTTAACATGATAAAGCTCAGTGCTTTTTCTCTTCCTTGGCTGTTGCAGTCTGTAATTCACTGGTAACACACATTCCATCATGGTGTAGGGTCCTTGCCATGGTGCCAGTAATGTACAAGTGGCTCTAGGAAGTAGCAGGTACTCTGTCACCTGGGCTGATTGTAGCAGCCTTTCTGCTCAACTTGGACTTTTTCCAGGTGTTCTTTGACTATTGGGAGCACATGGTTGATTTTATCTCTTAGATTTTACTCGATCATTGATCTGTAAGGCATGGGCTGCCCTCCTCAGGTTTCCTTAGCCACATCAAACAGACCACTGGGTATTCTCCTAAACAGTAGTTCAAGTGGCGTGAAGCCAGTAGAGGCTTGTCTTGTTTCTTGTACTGTGAAGAGCATGTCTGGGAAATGCTAATCCCAGTTACGGTTGCTTTCATCCACTACTTGCTGTAGAATCCTCTTAAGTATTTGCATAAAGTACTCCACTACGCCATTGGTTTGTAGGTGATGACCTGACATGCAAATCTGTTTGACCAGCAATAGCCGAAACACATCTGACAGTAATTTAGAGACAAATAGAGTACCTTGATCAGTGAGTAGCTCCTTGGGTAATACCACATCCCCAGCTCCCTCACAATGTTTTTTGAGGTGGCTTTGCATAGCAGGACCGCTTCGGGGTACCGAGTGGCATAATCAACAATGGCTAGAGTGTATTCATGACCCCTGGATTTTGAATTTATTCGAAAGGGAAGTTGATGATTGGAAACGGAATTGGTGGGGTGGGCTTCCTAGGCTTAGTTTTCTGGCACTCAGGACAATGTTAACAGAAATTCTTTATTTCAGCATCAAATTTAGGCCAGTGGAAATTATCCCAAATTCTCTTTGATCCCGGTGGAATGATTGAGGGGCGTGCCAGGGTGACCGCTCCCAGTGCCAATCAGGGCTGGAAGTGGTGCTCCTCCCACCAAGACCCACTTTCTGTGCTCTTGGGCTGACTCATGTGTGCCCTGTTGGCTTGCCTAATCCTTCATAGGGATGTCAATTTCTGCAGTTTTGTTTCGGTTGGCATCAGTTTGTCATGTGGTGACTCAAGCACCTCGGAGGTTGAAGCACGCATGCCCATGGTTTTCTCATCTCCAATAAGAGCAAACATAGGACCCAGTCCATGACAATTCTCTTCATAATCTCCTGCAGAGGTAGATGACTGGGCTTCGGTAGCCATGTGGCTAGCTTCATGAAGCAATCTAGCTGCGCTTGCAGTGGCATCTGCACTTGCAGTGGGTCGCAAACCCAGTGGTGGAATTCGTATGCAGTGTGAATTTGGTCCAAAGATTTTGGTCGTCCCTATGAGGGTCGGGCAAAAGCACATCTCATCCTCCATGCTGCTGTAGCCAGGCAAGGTCAGCCATAGTGGCCTGGAGTTTTTGTGTTAGCTGCTGCAACAAGTTCTGTTGTCGAATACTCTTTTCTAACAAATGTCCTAGGTATTGTTCGGAGGATCCCTGGGTCTGGGATCAGTGTCCGCATCTTCCACCAGTGTAAGTGGGCACAAGGGTGGACCAATGATGCCAGGATATGCGAATGCAGTGGAACAACTTAAAGTCTTTATTTTTACTATACAGTGGCCCAAAAAAGTTTTGGTTAAATGCAACCAAACCAAACTACTTTCAGCAGGAGACTGTATTCCATTCGGCGTGTGGATGCCCAGTGCAGATGGTGCACTTCTGGGGCCTCCACCAGGGCCGGTGCTTAGATGCAGTGGGAGAATGCATAGTTGGTGGTTCCATCATGGGTTCTGTGCTTCTCTGAGAGAGATCCAGAGGTGTCAAAGTCTGTGGGAACAGGAGACATGGGTGAATAAGAGGCACTGGTTTATTCCCCCACCGCCAACGTCTTCTTTTTGGCTCCTGAGGAAAAATTCCACCTCGTTCTCGTCAACCGCCTGCTATGAAGTGGTTTCTTCAAATAATGGAAGAGGACGGAGTTACTGAGTGTGAGGTTGGGAGAGTAGGGGAGGGGATGAGGCAGAATTTCGTTCCACCAAGTCACCCGCAAGTTTTGGCATTTTGTGAGGTGAATGGGCTGGTGCAGTATCATGAAGAAGGCGCATAAAAAAAATTCAACCTGGTGCGGCATTCTGTTTTCGACCCTCTAGCGGCATCGTGTGGAACTATATTATGAGTTTTTAAAACAGGAAGAAATGCTCATGAATGTACTCATGTTATTATGCCTTCTTTTGCATTTGATTGATGCCTCACGCAGCTGTGAATTTGTGTAAATTTCAACCGGATTACACAAATATTGATTCTCTTTACTTGGGAGAACAAACTGGCAGAGCACAATACACTGGTGTACTCACGGCAAGCAATTGGACTTTATAATATCTGTTTATAGCTGACTTGTCAGAATGGAGCTGGGATGCAGTGATTTTGCAGCATCTTCCACAGACAAATTGTTTTGAATATGAAAGCATGAGAAATCAGATTGACATGAGAGCGTATGAAGAAGAGTGACTGCGTGAGAGCAGGCAACTTTGGTTTACCTGAGTATATTGTGTATATAAGCTGTTTGTAAAAGTTGTATATACCAGATATGTATTAATTATAAACAAAATAAATATTATTTGCTTCTCAGTTGGTTTACACCAAGGTTTATAGTAAAAAATAGGTGTATTGATCAGTTATTGTAATGATTTGCCTGATTACACAGCTTTAACTTTTGCCCTAACTTTGCTAATGTAAAATTATGAACAGAAAAATTAAATTATGTCAAATGTATTATGTCAAACTTACACTATGTAAGCTAGTGACACTGTTGTACCAAGTATACTTGCCTTGTATCTATTTGCCTATTTTACTGTGTGTATAATATTATAAATACTCACATTTTCTTACTTTTTTATAGCTACATACTTCTTCTTTTCCCATTTCTCCTTTTCTTTCATTCTAAACTGAAGTCTTCATAGGTCATAGAGACACGCAAACTTCAGTATGCTGTTATTCGGCTTTTGTTCTCAAATTTAAAATAAAAAATGCACTACAAAATTTTATTTCAAGTCAGGATACATCAACGATAGTTACTGTAGGTGGTCCCCATTTTTACAAACAATACACCATTATTAAATGTATAGGATTTTGCAGTTCTTATATGTAACCCTTCCTGGGCTAAGAATGGTAAGGAAGCCCGATTACGCAATGTGCTTACAATAATATGAAGGGCTAAGCTGGTTCAGTTTGATTAACAAAATATACAGGGCTTCTCAAAACAATTATTTATTTATTTCAAATCAATAATCTTCCCTCTAAAAATATTCTTATATAAAAAGAAAAAAACTATCAGAAAGAAAACCATATTACATCTCACTAAAACTGCTCCAATAAACCAAAATGCAATATGCGAAAAGTATTAGTTTTATATGTTATGTATATAACAAAAACAAAAATATCAAATACTACAGAAAATAAGTGCAGACAGAACATGAAAGGAGTCATGCTGTAACATCTACAAAACCCAATCAATCGATCTCTTAGCTGCACAGGTTAGCCCAATGAGACGATGCAGCTCATCACCACTGGGCGTGTCTTCCCATTTAAGGTGTATGCAAAAAGTTACCAGCAAACATCCAAAACACTAAAACAATCACTTATAGTTGTGAACATGTTTTTACTGCTGAATGGAATTAAATGTATGTCATTTTACTGAGCAAATTAATGCATTTTTACATGAAAGAAAACTGATTCACAATAACATCAATATCTTAAGTTCAATAAAATACTTTAAATAAGTTTAATAAAATCCTTAAACTATAATTGATTATGATTCATTATATGAAAATTTTAAAACACATTTGACAATTTGAAATTGTTCCTGCGTCAGAGGTCACTAAATAGAGCACAGGACAAATGTCAGCTTCATTTGTTTAGAAATCTTATAGTTTATTTTGCAATTTGATGCAAAGCTTTTAAGTTCATCATTGGTGTTACTCATTTTATAATTATAACTGTCAGAAACTGGACATAAAAACTGATTACATCCAAGAATTCACTGATTTTGATTGTTGAAAACCATGTGGTCTTACACATGGAGGCCATTTTGAAATTAGTTATTTTTCTGTAAATAGACATTGGAGTTGCCGTCACTGGAGTTACCAGGAAGAGAAGTAACACCAGATATTAAATGTATATATATATAAAAAATGCATGAAGCTCTACTTTTGTGGTAAGATTAAAAGTAAGTTATTGCTATTAAAGAAGTTCTAAACGTGAAATAAGAAATACATTTCAGGAAATGTATTATCGATATTATTTATCGAACATAACGACTATTTGATTAGGAGAATTAGTGGGTGAAATCCCACAGCATCTAGTCTAATGTGTTTGTTTCTTTAGTTTTCAAGTTCATGCTTTACATCTCACTAAAGAACAACAGCAACACAGTAATCTTTTGCTTGATTTTATTTTCTAAGGAAAATCAATCTTAAAAAAATATCATTGTCTCATATGTAGTTTATGGTGTTTTGGCGATGCTGGTTATTTAGTTGCAGGCCTTTTCCAAGTCATACATGCTGCACGGTTCACTAGCCTGTCTGTATTTTCATTTCATAATATTGATGTTCTCTTATGCAATCAGAGTTTACTGGTGGTTTATCTTTTATAGAAGCTCTTAACTGGTTAAGGTTTGCTATATTTATATGGCAAAATATAAGGTTTACAGTTGATGAAAGTTGCACTTTGCCCCTGCTTGTCTGATGTAATGGTATTGCATATGGCAAGAGATGCTGTTGTAACATTTATATGGGAAAATAAAGAGTGGTTTGGTGACATATGTTTGGTTACTTATCAGCATATTAAATCCACTGAATCCAAATAAAACTACTAATAATCAATAAAAATGTTTCATTAAAGTGCAATTAAATTAAACTTATAGTACAGAGAATGTAACTAATCAGAATGCACAATAACTAATTTGATAATGGCAATCCATCTACATACTATATTTAAGTAGATTCAATATGGTACCAGTTGGAATTAATAAGGAAATTAGCTAAAATATACAACAAATAATTTGGCTAAAATCGCCAATGCAATTCATTTAGAAATTTCTTAAAATAATAAATACAGTCAGCTTAAAATACTGTATATATCTGGATTTAGATAAATATGCAACCACTTATCATAAAAAAATAAGTAAGTAAATTCAATGAAACATTTTTTCAGTGTGTTATGCAGAGCTGGAAGTAATCAGATACTGTACAGCCGATCAAGAAAGCGAGGAGGTCCAATGAGACCTCCGCATGTTCTGTGCTACATGGAGCTGCTGGAGATCATGCAGGGGGTTTGGCTGGTGAGCAAGGTGGGGCATATTTCATTTTTATGTTTGGTTGAATATCTCAAATGTCAGTTGAACCAACTGGAATAAACACAGTCACATGCATGTGTCGTTCCACTTTAACACTGCGATGCTAAAATATACATAACTTAAGCCATGCCTGGTAAGGTGCATGGTGCGTAGTGTTAGACAAAATGGCTGCGCGTGCCCAATGAGGGGACATTTGCATCTACGGCAAGAGCCAATTTTTTAAATTTTAGAACCTCACTCCAAGATGTTCTGAAAAGTTGGCAGCTAAGGTATATTCCTGATATCTATTTTATTTTTTATTTTTAAAGAAGGGAGGGCTGTGTGAACATGTGTCCTATATTGTTGTCTCATTCTATAGTATTTAACTATAACGGTCAAAAGTTTGGACACACCTTCTAACTAAATGTTTTTGTTTAGTGATGTATTTTTTTACATTCTAGAACAACACTGGAGATTTCAAAAACAATAAAGTAACAACAACAACAACAGTCAGCTGTTATTTTAAGACACGAAGGTCAGCTATTCTGGAACAGTTGGCGCATTGGTTCTACACACACACACACACACACACACACACACACACACACACACACACACCAATGCCCCCATTGCTCATACCCAGCCATTTTATCTAACACTAACCGTATCTCTTACACGGCTCAGGTTCTGTATATTTTAGCATTGCTGTGAAACAACAGTGTTGGTATTTATACCAGTTGGTACAATACATTTGAGATGTTCACTCAAACACCAAAATGATCTAGGACCTAGTTTACTCACCAACCAAACCACCTACATGCTCTCCAGCAGCTCCATGGGGCAGCAGCGACGTAGCACAGAACATAAGCAGTCTTGAGAATGAGAGAGATGTTAGAAGATTTAAAGGAATCTTTCGTTTTTCATCTCGTCAAATGCCTGAAGTGGTTTCTTCAAGTGGTAGAAGTCGTCACTGGGTGCAAGGTCAGGAGAGTAGGAGGCAGAATTTTGTCCCCAAGTCCCAAGTTTGTGAGCTGAATGGGCTGACATGCTGTCATGAAGACACACTCATTTTTTTCTACCTGGTGCAGCATTTTGCTTTCGACCCTTTAGCGGCTTTGTGCAGAACTATATTGCAGGTACTCACTTCCGGTACATAATTTGGGCAAATGTTTTCAGTTTTCTCATACAATTAAACAAATTTTTGTTCCGTCTGACAAGAATAAAGACAGGAATCTGATTTGAGTCTCCACTGACATTCTTCCAGAAAGAACTGAGTTCGACTCACTTTCATGGGTTCTGGGTTTGAGTTGGGGTTTGGCAGTAAGGCAGGGTGGGAAGGCAGCAAAGGTGGAAAAAGTTCCATATTCGTGAGCATGGCCGGTGAGGAGAGTGATTACATATGCCACCCTTTAGCGCACTGTAGGGAAGGAGGATGCTTGGAACTCCAACAGCTGAGAGCATTGTGACAAGAATAAGCAAGAGGTTCCGGGTTCACCGTTGCACGGTTTGGGTTCAAGAGCCAAGGAGATGTGGGGTTTTCTACTGGAGCTGGTGGAGGACTAGCTAAGAGTTGCTGAAGTTGTGAGGAGATGGAGGTAAGTGTCTGGGTAACCTGCTGGATGCATGAGCCCAGACGGACACCTTGATCTAAAAGCGCCAGCCTTAACTCATCCACACATGCCTGGTTTGTCATGGCTGATGTATACTGTCACAGGTCGGGCTGAACCCAGTAGCAGACAAACAGTTTTTCTGAGAGCTTCATTAGACCACCAAGGAGTTTCAGTGTGCAGGCGCAGCAGATGCAGAAGGGGGAAGCTGTGCATGTAATTGTTGATGGCCACCAGAAGTGTTTGTTTACCATGTCAGGTTGCCCCCTGGTGGCGCTCTCCTGCATATGAACGGAGGAATCCCCTGTGACGAGAGAGAAGGCGGATCGATGAAGTGGGGGGGAATCTCCACAACCCAGAAAGTAGAATGCGAGAGAGGATCTCCAAACGATCGCGAGTCTTTAAACAAAGTGTACGCAATCGCAATCCCCAAATGCCTTTAAATAGGTTCTGCTTCGTTAGTTTGGCAGCATTCACTGGATTAACAGACAAACAGTTCTGCCAGAGATTTGAGAAAGAGGTATGTTTACTCAAGTCAGGAATGTGGAGAACATTCTTGTCAAAGGATGCTTTCCAAGAAAGACAGCCGAAATCATCACAACTGGTTGTTGAATGATGACAGCAGGCTTTTTCGGATCCCTGGCAGAAAGCCAACACATTTAATTGAACCCTACCAACTCTGCCAAGAGGAGCGGTTAAATATCCAACCAGAATTTTGCCAGAAGCTTGTTGATGGCCACCAGAAGTGTCTGTTTACTGTGTCAGGCTGCTCCCTGGTGGTGCTCTCCTGCAGGTGTGCCTTTAAAGTGTGTCACACTTAGACAATAGGCAGCTGGCAGCTGATACAAGGCCATGTAGTTTGTGCACCTTTTCCTACCGCACTTTTCCCTTCTATTCATCTCATCTCATCTCATCATCTATAGCGTTAATCCTGTATTCAGGGTCACGGGGGGCCTGGAGCCTATCCCAGGAGACTTAGGGCACATGGCAGGATACATCCTGGACAGGGTTCCAATCCATCACAGAGCACAGACACACACACATACACTCACTCATTCACACACTACGGGCAATTTGGGAACACCAATTAACCTAACCTACATGTCTTTGGACATTAGTGCTAACCACTACACCGCCGTGCCGCCCACCTTCTATTCAACTTTCCATGAATTTGCTTTGATACACTTTCCCTGGGCTGCCGTCCTTGTGGAGGATGTCAGCGAACATTTTCTTGACGGTGTCAAGCCAGCGGTTTTCCCCGTGTGTGTACTGAACTGTATAATGAGATACACAGTATTTATACTGTATGAATAAACGTTTTATTCAAATAAATAATGCAATATTCTAATATTTTTATATACTGTTTTTTATTTTTATTTTGCTGAGCTATAAGCCGTAATAAAACGAAAACAAAAAGACTTGAAATATTTCACATTCCAATTTCACCTCTAATTTTGGGTAGAGGCCCAAAAGCCTCTACTCCATTTACAGTATATTAGCAAGCAACTGTTGGATTCACATGTTTTTGGATGCGCGTGTCTGCGAAATGTAGATGTATATAGAATATTTTCTTAGTTTTGTTTATAATACAGTTTTTCACTTTGTGAAGGTTAATGATAACGTTCGAATCAGTGATGACAGCATTTGGCACAAATAATTTCAAGAAACCTAAATCTACTCCACCAACTGATTTATTTAGCATAAAGACTATTTGATCAGGAGAATTAGTGGGTGAAATCCTACAGTATATAGTCTAATTGGTTTATTTCTTTACAGGATTGTTTTTTCTATCTTATGCTTTATATCTCGTTAAAGAACAACAGCAACACTGTAAACTTTCATTTGATTTGATTTTATTTTCTTGGAAAAAAAAAATCCATAATCAAGTAGAACGTTGTCTCGTTTGTAGTTTATGGTCTTTTGGCGATGCTGGTCATTTAGTTGCAGTAGTTTTGCAGGTCATGTAAGCTGCAGGGTTTATGGCAGCACAGCTCCACGATGCCTCTTTTCACCATGAGCTCGTTGTAATCTTTATATGGGTATTCAGCCACCTCGCCCTCCTGAGCAGATTTAGGGGGAAGGAACCCTGGAAAAAATTAAGCATTTTACCATCAAAATTCAATAATCCAAAAATTACGTACCTGGATATTTATTAGGACTTCTGCCTTACCTAGCAGGGGATCCACCTCTCTTTTAGGGTTGTAGAAGAACCCGTTTGGGCCACAGACTAGGTACAGGGCGTCCACCAGGTGAGAACCACACAGGTGCTGGGGTGCCGCGGCATTGGCTTCTGCACTGCAGAACACCATCAAGAAGAGGAGAGCACCAGCCTGGAGCCAAACCGCCATTGTCTGAGAGACACAGAGAGGTTGGAGAAAAGAAACGAGAAAGCAGTATGTGATTAGGCTCTGTGATCATCAGACACTGCATCTAAACTCGACTTACAAACAAATAAGGGGAAAAAACCCTTTGGAAAAGCTGTTACAGAGAATAAATCAACAATGAGCTGGTGGAGTTAGAATTAAGGAGACAGCAAATCATTAAGGGATTTAAGTTCTTTTCATGTTACTTTAAGGACAAATCTTTCTTCATCTAATGTTACATTTGATGCTGTTCTTGTGAAACGTTAATTTCTGTTCTCACTTAAGTAACGACCTTTTGCAGATTTGTAAGAAATGAAAAAATTTACACTCTTTGAATATTGCATGATTTTCTAGTAGCCATAATTGTTGGAATGTTCTTCTTCTCAGTTTAGAAGAACCATTATTGAAAGCAACATATTTTGTTTTTATCCCAATACATTCACATCTCTAAATCACATTTCAAGATATTCATTGTAAACGAATAGTAATTCATTGGTATAAAATGTATAACAAAATTCGTTAAAGAAAATTACAAAATATAATATTTTAAAGCAGTATAATATTTAGCTAGTTTATCTGAAAATATCACCAACCCCACAGAAGCTTTAAAAGAAATCCAGAGATTTTTAACTCTCTTACCCGTGTTAGTAGACCGAGGAGATGACCTGCGAAGGTGTTCAGAGATTCTGAGGGAGAAGAAATGATTGAGGACGAACAGCGGCTCTCCTCCACCTTTATACCTGGGCAGGTTTGCTTTGTCCGAATCAGCGGAAAAACACAGACGGCCTCTAATGGTGTTAAGTGGCTGTTCAATCACACACGCAACATTAGCTACGTTTGTTCTAGCTAATTCACTTTTACGCCTGAACGGACACCAGATTTCCAGTTCTTCCAGATTTGTGTGAATAAACTCTCCATACTTTCTAAATGCATTCGTTCATCAAAGTTCATTTGAAATCATTTGAGACAAAAAAAATTTCTTCTGTAATTTCTTCAGAATCGAAACCTGAATCCATGGGTCAAGCAAACTGCTTCAGATATTAGGTTTGGGGGGCAAAATGCTGCTTAGTACAGAAGGGGATTGGCTTTGGAGGACCGCAGACGGTGACAGCTGTTGGGAATGATATGGTACGATGTTTTTCCTCTATGAGAAATGAGGCAAACCGTTAATGAGCTTCACAAACACAGGCATACGGCTGGTAATCCGACGGAGAAAGTTGATGACTAAACTTTTCTAGTGCTGTTAGTGATCTCATGTAGCTGGTAGAAACAAGACAAATTTATTAAAAGGAATAAAAATGGATGGATTTTCAAATCAGGATCCATCAAGGATACGTATTGTTGGTGGTACCAATTTTTGCAAACAGTATAAGATCATTTAAATTACTCAGGTGAATTAAATTCATTAAGTTGACTGGAGTTGAATGGGTGAACAACTCATGAGAAAGACAACCTTGAAATAGAAGTAGATTGAATCTAATGACTAAAATAGAACATCAGACTCAGCTAGTCTTAAAGCTAATCGCAGATAGTAGACTGCTGGGTAACCCAATAACCTTGATAACGTATTAATTGAACCTAATAAGTACAAAATGAATTTGAATGATGCAGTGCTTTGATATTTATTTATTTATTTAAGCTTGAATGGTCTATCCAGCGGATGGAATATATACATTGTTTACATAATAAACATGTAGCAAACATAAGTCTTACATTGAACCTCTAAGTTTAAGTACTAAAAAAGAATATTTGTTTAAATGGCGAGGTACACTTTATTCTCTATAACCAAGTTTTAAGGTGTAGTTACTTTTTATATCCCTATTTTAATTATATATTAACAGTGTAAATATACTTATAATATTTACAACTTTACATATTTTATTTTATTGCAGTAAAATATCATCTTTCCATTTTTAGGCTACGAACAGTCATATAAGCATTTCACTGCACATCATACTGTGTATAGTTGAGTACGTGAAATATAATTGTTATTTATTAATTTTCATCGTTTTTTAATGTCATAGTTAATAGCAAGTCTTTACAACATAAAAGATTCAGTGGTGATAATTCAATGTGCCTTACAAAATAAAAAAAGAAACTATTCCACTGAGATACAAAAGCTTGTCTAACAGTCAGTATATACAGTTGTTGTTTTTTTGTTGTTGTTGTTGTTTTTTGTTTTTTTCTTGAGCTTCGTCCCTTTTATCTTACGGGCCACCACATTTGGATCATTTGGTCAGCATTTGGTCTGTGACAGTTTTAATGTAGGATGTCCTTCCTGTCACAACCCTCCCATTTCCTCACCAGGCTTATGACTGGTACCACCTGCAGGGTCTGGGTTGGATTGGTGTAGGATTAAGGGACTTGCCCAAGAACCCAACAGTGGCGCAGAGGTTCAACCTTCTGCTCTGGTCAACATGTACAGCATTGTGATTATTATCAGTAATAGGAATAAGAAATATGGATGATGTGCAAAACATTTTAAAAACTAAATCCAAACCAAAATCTGTGCACTAAATTGTCTGGAGTCTTTAAAACCATGCTGAAGATAATACAAAACACTGAGGCTAATAAATAGCTGCATTAGCCTTGGACCTGGACTCATTCAGTGATTCCTTCAGTTAAGGAGAATAAATGTGTTTCAGAAAGCCCTTTACATGTTACTTGCTTTTAACTGAGTCACTTGTTTTTGACCTGTACAAGCACATGCACAAACCTCATGCTGAAGATATATTGCTGTTATTGGATTCCTCTTAATGTGTGTGTGTGTGTGTGTGTGTGTGTGTGTGTGTGTGTGTGTGTGTGTGTGTGTGTGTGTAAATGCACTGAATATTTTATCATCACTTTCATGCATTAACCTGAAACGCTCGGTATGTTCTAGTGCCCATGTTTTGTTAAATGAGAAGCACTGAGGGCTTGAAACTGAGAGTTCTCTCTACAGGAAGGTTGGGGATGGGCTTGATTGTCTCTCTCTCTCTCGCTTTCTCTCACTCACTCACACACACACACACACATTATTGAAACACATATTAAAGGCACATGTGTAGTAACACCAAAATCGAAATGCAAAAAAAATATTCTAATGATTTATGGGAAGGTGTCACCAAAGGAGCAGTTTGGTAACAAAGACAATTGTCCAGTTCTGTTACAATCAATGTGTTCATAAGCATGCTGAAGACTTGGCATGTTTTTCCCATCGGAAATAATGTAAATGCATATAATCTGTTCCTGCCGTCAAATAGTACCAATATTATTATTCATGAAACAGACAGACAGACAGACAGACAGTCAGATAGACAGACAGAAAGACAGACAGGTAGACAGACAGACAGACAGGTAGACAGACAGAAGACAGACAGACAGACAGTCAGACAGGTAGACAGACAGTCAGACAGACAGACAGACAGACAGACAGACAGACAGACAGGTAGACAGACAGACAGGTAGATAGAAGCTGAAGCTCTACATTCTGTGGGAATAAAATATGTCAAGATGAGTCTCATCAACCAGCTAAGAGTGTTCACCTAGTCTGGCTCGTGCACGCGCACAGAGTCCCTGTTGCTGACTGAAAGGGAACAGGCGGCGGCGCGGACGGGGGCGCGCGCGCGCGGTTTCGCTTCTTTGTTTCCAGGCGCGCGCATGCTCCTCGGAGTAGCGGCTTTTCTCTGTCAGTTTCTCTTTTCTTTTTTTTGTAACTTAAGTAAATGCTCACGTAAACGTCGAGGAATTTATCGAGACACTGTTAGTTGTGGCCAGTTTGTAGTTTAAGGCTGTAGACTGTATTTCCAGTCGGGGAATAAAGAAACAGTGTAGAGATCATTAGAGATGAGGATTCCATGAGAGTGTGTTCATCTCTGAAGTGCAGACACACACACACACACACACACACACGGCCGCTCTCAGGACTTCCTTCTTTCATTCAGTGAGTCAAACTGCTCTGTCATCCAGCACAACATCCAATTTAAAAAGGAAAAAAAAAGGTTTATTTCATGTGCGGCTTTATGGCTTGGTGCATAAATAAACGCACCCCTGTCCCGGTACACCCACTCACCCACGGACACTTCTTGCGCGAAGGCGAGGGAGATGAGCAGCAGGGGAAGTCCCACCGCGATGAAAGTCACCAGTTTATCCGCCGCCAGCTCCAGTCGCACCCCTCTGAACTTCACCTCAGTCGGTTCCTTTAGGAGAAAATCAGAAAACACGTATTCCGTAGCGACGTGAGCGATCGCCATGGTTAAAGACACCGGCCGCGTCCCGAACCGCCGAGAGCTAGGGCACTACAGAGCAGAACCTCACTCAGAAGGGTGCATCAGGCATGAGGAACAGTGTGTGTGTGTGTGTGTGTGTGTGTGAGAGAGAGAGAGAGAGAGAGAGCAGTGGGGAGAGAATGCATCCCTAGGGCGCACCAGTGTTGATAGTGCGACTGTTGGACATGAATTTCCCCAGTATCACTACAGTAGCTGTTGCCTGTCTGTCAGAAAGCTTGTCATCCACTGACACATAGCGCTAGGAACAGAGTGCTGGGTTAGCTTAGTTAGAGAGAAAGAGTGTATGTGAGAGAGAGAGAGATCATCCAAAATTATTAGTTAATCATTAGGTAAATATTCTTAATATTTGATTAATAAACGTTTTTTTATGATAGATGAAACAAATCCAGCTGAATACAGACGTTAAAGCACATATTTGCTCACTAGCGTTGATGCTAGTCGTTGACAGGTAAAGGGGTTTTCTAGAAAGAGTTAAATAGTTAAAGCTGAAAATAATCTGATAAGTATTAATGTGATCAGTGATGTTATTACTTCAGGATGAACCCCACGTACATTTCTGTCTGTCTTTCTGTACAGCAGAACTCTCAGTGCTTCTTTAGTCGTCAGCCAAATACACTCTTTGTATAAAGTAGATTATTAAATCTGCCACATAACTGTTCATAACATTGTTTTACTCCACATTTTGATTTCACTTATGGTGCAGGTTAAACTTTAGGCAGATATCTAAGCACTGCAGAAGTTTCATTAAATTCTGTCCAGACAGTTTTGCGTGATGCTGTGACATAATCTGCCTGGACAGACAAAAACTTGTCTAAGACTGGTTTCGGGTCCTCAAATGTATGAAATGTAAACATATCATTAAAAGAGTGAGTTCTGAACAATATAGAGACAAAATCTTTCTTTTATTCATATATATATTATAGAAACTTTTTTTAAAGTGACTTACAAGAGCAACAGCAGAACACAGTTGTTAAAATCAATGACTGCAATACAATTTCCATTAAGTTTCCACTCACTGACCCTAGTAAACAGTTAGATAGATAGATAGATAGATAGATAGATAGATAGATAGATTAAAACGCTGTCTTGTCTATTCATGTTACTAAACTTAATTTCCAATTTGATTATAGTGTATAACATTAAAATCAGGATCAAAACTGCTTTTTATTTATGTTTGTAAATTATAATTGACATCAGTTCATGCAGTGTGGTGGTCGGGCCAGTTTACTATGTGGAAAAAGTCATATTAAAGATATTAAAGTTAAAAGTCTTCATGCATGAAGTTTTTTTTGTTGGCTTACTGATCAACTACTATACGAAGCTAAACTGTTTCGGTTTTAGTTACAAGGAAGGATACATGACTATATATTATATACTGTAAATGACGTGTGTGTGTGTGTGTGTGTGTGTGTGTGTGTGTGTGTGTGTGTGTGTGTTGTGTCATTTAAATTTTTTTTTTTATTTGGGAGCATGGTGATGAGTGTAAAGTGGCCCACTAGTGGGAGCCACTGTCTGCTGTGTCTTCATTGACTGGTACTGTAAGTATACATTATGAGTCTTTTTTATTATCAATCCAAACCACAATACAAATTAATTTTATCACATATTTCATGTTACTTATGAATATTAGTAACATGATATTTTTTCGAGTCTTTATTTCCATTGGTGTAATCATCTGTCAGTGCAGGCAAGATTGTTCAGAAATAGATAGAAAGCATCGACATTTGCAGTAAAAAAAAATGCTAAGTAAATTTGTAAAGTAAAGTAAATCTGCATAAATCAATTATATTTGTATGTGCGCATGTAACTTTCTTAGAACCTGTAAGGAGCAAGACAGTACTGTTCCATTCTACAAGGGCAAGCCTGAAAATGCCAACATCAGGGCCATTTTACACTGTAAACCCGATTAAGTTGGCAAAACTCAAAATATTTGAGGTAATCAGTTACATCAATTTTTTAAGTACTGATGATTCCAATTTTAAGTAAACAGAACTATCAGTTTTTGAGTTTGTTGAACTTGTTGCAAATCAAATAAATTGTTGCAGACTATCCGGACCGGGAATCGAACCCGGGCCTTCCGCATGGCAGGCAAAACACCTACCACTGTTACTTAAGTACTTACGATTTCTTAAAATATCAAATTTGTTCAGCTAACTTGAAAAGTGTCATTTCTACAAACTCATAAATACCAAAAAGTTCTGAATACTCAAAAAGGTCTATTAATTTGACCTAATTGCAATTATTTAAGTTAACAGTCCTCAATGTGTTTAATTACTTTGAGCATTAGGGTTTACAGTGTACGATTATCCAAGACTTGACTCTGACTCAAGCAGCAAAAGGAGGACAGCAGCCCCAGGCCTGTAACTAAGGGTGTACTTAGCTCTGCTGGGTCTTTAGTTGTTAGAATTCCCAAAGTATGCCTGTTGTTTTACTATATAGCTGAGTCTTCTATCCTCTGTGAAAGAATACCCTTTTTAGGGACACTTTAGGGAATTTACAGCACCTTTATTTTTTACCTACCTATTGTGATCACAAGGGTTGTTCTCAGTGAAGTTTGGTGGAATACCAGAAGATATGTCACTTTGTGTGGACATATTGCTGGGTGTTGGTGATGCTCGTTTGCCTATCTGTGGCCTAAAGAATAAAATAGAGAAAGTGTAAAATTATACACTGAGCTTTTTAATATGTTCCTATTTTTATTCTAACTACATATTTGTCTAAAAGAAACTGAGTCATCTGACCTGGAGCTCAGACATGCAAATCTACAGTAAATCAATCACTTGAGCTCACTTTTGTTGAATTACTGTACCTTGTGTGTCCTCCTGAATGTCTCTTAGATGCTTGGAGACACTTTAGTTGTTCTGAAGGTACTATACAAAGAGAATGGGAAAACATTTAAATATAGAAATCCAGAGAAGAAGATGAACCATCATACTACCTAATTTATCTTGTTTGTTTAGAAGTTTGGATACACCTTCTAACTCCATGGTCTTTCCTGATTTTTATTTCTTTCTACAATGTAAAACAATGCCAATGGTGTCCATACAATATATGCAATAATTTCCTCTGAACAGTTGATATTGAGATGTACCTGCTACTTCTGCTCTGTAAAGATTCATAACGGCTCTACAGAGGTGGAAAGAGGACTAAAATTTTGTACTCAAGTACAAGTACTGTTACTTCAGTGAAATTTTACTGAAGCACAAGTAAAGTTACCATTATAAAAATCTACTCAGGTAAAAGAAAAAAGTAGCTCATAAAAAATTTACACAGAGTAAAAGTTACAGAGTTACTTTTTTTTTAACAGCGCCGGTGGGATGAGGCATTCTAGCGTAGTTCAAAAAAGATGAGCAGATATAAATCTCAAACTAGTTGTTTTTAACTGAAGGAACACCTTTGCATAATAAAGCTGTTGTCTTTCTTGTGCTTGAAAATCACTTAAATATGGCGTTACGCAAATAGAATGGTTCAGGGTTCTATTGTAAACTGTATGGAAATGGTGGTATATGGCAGAAAGAACTAGATCCAGTCATTAACTGATAAAATAATGAGGTTGGTATGTTCTGGAATGTAAAAAATAAATCCAAATTTGTGACAAAACTTATGATTGTGCTGTATTAAATGAAATAATCATGGCGCTCTTTATATGATTAAATATTGAATTTGGTTGTAAAAAGTTTCAGGAAACCAATACTAGTAGCCCATGACATGACAGGAACGTACCAGTGTTTGCCTTGATCAACACTCTCCGTTTCTGCACCCGTATTTGCCGTTCTCTGGCCCTTTCCTCTAGCTTCTTTCTTTCTTGCACATCCTGCAGGATTTTTCCATCTATTTCGAAATGAGTGCCATCGTTCCTGGCCACCAGCTCTTGTATCTTGTCCAGCAGCTCTGTGGGCTCAGAACCTTCCATCCCATTGTATAAATGATATCTGTTCTCACATTTCTCAATCAGCCATTCGAGTGCCTTTCCTTCACTCTCAATGTACTGCTCAATGGTGATGTTTCCAAGCCAGGCTGCAAAGTTGAACACCACCATAGTGTGACTCCCCAGAACCTTGAAAACCCATTAGCAAAATTCTTAGCTCTGAAGGACAGCAAGCATTCACTGCCAGAATGGAAAAAGAAAACATGTAGTTGTTTATTTTTATCCAAAAAAAAAAAAGTGTGTGTGTGTGTGTGTGTGTGTGTGTGTGTGTGTGTGTGTGTGTGTGTGTGTGTGTGCGTGTGTGTGTGAAATATAACTTGTTAAAGTTGAAGATTTCATTATGAAACTGATATTCAACATAACTGTGGAAAGAATCGGTGGACAAGGGTTCTTTGTGAAACCTGGCATGGCTAGTACCTCTTCACACAACCAGCTTAGTCAAATGCCCATCAGGGACTAAGCACTCCCTATAGACACTGATGAGAGATTAAAGAGAGAGGAGGACAATGGGGAATATCATAACCAGCTGTCTTGCCATATGGTATGGAAAATACATAGTCTCCAATTGTGAGAACCTATAACTGATGGTGAGAACAGCTGAAAAGATCACTGAGGTCTCTCGTCTGCTGCATCTGCAGAGCCACCACCATGGCTCAACTCCTCTCATCTCTCTCATGGACTTATCATTCCATGGAAAATATTTGCCCAAATTATGTCTCCAGAAATATGTTTACTAACATTTCTTTTTGTTTAAAAAACCTGTGGTATAGTTCTGCATGATGCCACTAGAGGGTCAAAACCAAAATGGCTGAAAAAATTCTGCGCACCTTCTTCATGACAACACACCAGTGCATTTAGCTCATGAGTCAAGGAAACTTGCAGCCAAATTGGTGTACAAAATTCTGCCTCATTCCCCTACTCCCCGACTCATGACAGTTCCAACCACATCATCAAGTTTGCTGATGATACAACCATGGTGGGTCTCATCAACAAGAACGATGAGTCAGCATACAGAGAGGAAGTACAGAGGCTAACGTACTGGTGTAATGACAACAACCTGTCTCTGAATGTCAATAAGACAAAAGAGATGTTTGTTGACTTCAGGAGGACACAGAGCGACCACTCTCCACTGAGTATCAACGGCTCCTCTGTGAAGATCATCAACAGCACCAAATTCCTGGGTGTCCACCTGGAGGAGAACCTCACTTGGTCCCTAAACACCAGCTCCTTGCACAAGAAAGCCCTACAACGTCTTTTCTTCCTGAGAAGGCTGAGGAAGGGCCAGGTCTCACCGCCAATCCTGACCACCTTCTATAGAGGAACTATCGAGAGCATCCTGAGCAGCTGCAGTCTGGGTTGGGAATTGTGCCATCTCGGGCCACAAGACCCTACAGCGGATAGTGAGAACAGCAGAGAAGATCATCGGGGTCTTCTACACCACACACTGCATCCGCAAAGCCACCAGCACTGTGGCTGATCGGACGCACCCATCACACTCACCCTTCAGATTCCTACAATCTGGAAAAAGGTACAGATGCATTTGGGCCTCACATCCAGAGCTTCTTTCCAAAAGCCATTCGTCTACTCAACAAGAAGGGACTGAATTGATAAACACACACACACACACACACACACACACACACACACACACACACACACACACACACACACACACACACACACACACACACAGATTTTAACTCAACTACCTCAAAACATTGAGACTGGACTCATAAATCAACACACGTGCAAACACACTGATCCACCCCCTCAAACTATTGTACACACCAACCTCTAAATGCTCTTTTGCACAATGTTCATTTTTTGATAATTTGCACAAACAATTTTTATCTTTGCTGCTACTCATAAGGAACATTTACTGTTTCTCCTCCCACTACCTCAACTCATTACCTCATTACCACAAAGTACTGAAATGTCATGTTGTTGCATTGTCACTTTGTCGCTCTTGTTTGCACATTTGTAATATAATGTAACTTAAAATGTCAATCTGTCTTGCCTCAGCTAGTCAGCTAATTAGGTTTCTAAATTAGCTAGTTAGTTTTTTATTAATTTATGTTATCTTCTCAATCTGTCATGTCTCAGCTAGTCAGGTAATTAGGTTTTTTAGTTAGCTAGTTAGTTTTTGTTAAATTATGTTGTTAATTAATATTGTATGTAACTGCATTGCTTCAGACCATAAAGCCCTTCAAAGGAGGTAAAAAACATTATATGGGTATTCTGCTACCCACCATGGAGGACATTTACAAGAAGCGCTGTCTGCAAAGGGTGAGAGGCATTATCAAACATACACCCCAAAACTGGACTATTTACCCTTTTCCCATTGGGCAGGTGCAACAGGCCACTAAGTGCCTGCACAAACAGATTGAAGCATACCTTTTTCCTAGTGGCTATGTGGCTGAACAGCTGATCATGACATGTTAACCACTAAACTACTGCACTGTCTATATTGCACTGCTTCATCCACTATGCATCTTTGCACCAATTATTGTTTATCATTGCACTACAGTATACTACACCTATATTTATTCTGTATATACTGTATTATTAAGACATGAATATATGTGCCTATCAAGCTGAGCATGTTATCTTCTTGACGTCTTTGCACAGTTATTTATTTTACTATACTGTATATACACCATATCTTTATTACCTACTGTACCTTCTGTACATTAATCACTCTCCTCCCTGTACATATGGACTCAAAGCCCTTATTTACCACAATGTTATTGTAAATAGGCCACTTATACACTTCTGGTTAGATGATAACTGCATTTCATTGGCTCTGTACATGTACTTTGCACATGACAATAAAGTTCAATGTAATCTAAAAATCAAATATCATAGTCGTTGTAGTAGTATTTCTGTTTTAATCATTAAAATGTAAATTGTTAAATAATTTGTTAGCCCTATTTTGTACAATAACAGCTCTAAGTTGAATGTATGTCGTTTTAACCTAATAAGTAAAGTGAAACTCACTAGCAACAACTAATGTTTTACTGTGTTATTTTAGGCAGTAAAAGAAACTGTGGAACAGTATTACACATGGCAATTCATTACTTTTTTTTTTTTTTTTTTACAAATTTGAAAGTCTGTAAATAGAGAACTTATTACAAAATGCTACATTACAGCCTGGTGTTTTGTGTGTTATTGTTGTCTGTTTCTCTAAAGATCAAAGTGCATAACTGAAATAAAGTAGAGTTCAAAGCTTACCATAGAATGTATCCATTTTAGTTGTAATTGTGTCAAATTGTATACATTAAATTTTTATAAAGAAAAAAGATCCAGTATGCTGTCTTGGTTTTATTAGTGTAAAAATGAAAATGTATCTCTCAAGCACACCCATGTTACAAAACCAAGCAAACCCGTGTTACTCGTAGCACCTGTCATACCACATTTCATACTGGGATCAGTAATTTCACCTCAAAACTTCATTACTCACTACAGACCCTTTGCTAATACAAATATTTCAGCCACCACCAGACCACCACTGTTCAGTTTATTTGCTTGAGAGATGCTTCTTAACAAAGCCATCCTGGTGGTACGGTAGGAGGTTAGGAAGATCATATCGGTTTCAATGCTGGGCTTAAAATCAGAGGTGGTGTATTTGGTGTACTTCATTTCTTAGAATGAAAATATGCATGTAGGTAAAACCAAAACTGCACAGTTGCAAAGTATGTCTTTTTTTTTTTTTTGCTCGGCTCCCTGAGACTGTTGCACATGTCCGCACATGCTTATTTCTCTGGTAAATACTTTGTTATTGATTTTTTTTTTTTTTTTCATTTTAAGGTTCTGGAGGTGATACTACTAAATGTGGGAAAGTTAAAAAGGCAGGTGGAATATTTACACAGCACACTATATGTTGGCTTACTATCTTCAGTACAACAGTAAAGAGAAGCAAAAGACATCTTTAGTGATTCTTTTACATTTGAAACAATTGTGAATGTACTGTAAGTGTGAAATTAATCATTTGTTTAAGGAACCATTTAACATTTAAAAAGAACTCATCCATTTTTTTTCATTATGAGTATTACTCAGGATTTATTGACTTCATGAGAAACAAAGGAACAGTCACAAAAATGACGAAACAGTACTCAGAGCAGAGATGGTGATCACACTAGAGAGGGTCAGATTTGCTGAGAAGAAAAAGAAGAAGTGAATACAGTTGTTTGAAGAATTTTTCTTCTGTTTTTTTGTTTTTTTTTTCTTAAGATTTGTGTTATGCCATAATCCTGTGTGTTGATTGATTCATATGTTTTTTAAATGATTCATTCATGGAACAGGTCAAAGAAGCTGTGATCTTCAGCATCAGCATCTAAAATCACATCATCACAGTAATCAGGAAGGTTGAACACTTGCTCGTCAGCCTCAGGCTTTACGTTGAAGAAACTGAGGAAGGAGAGAATAAATGAAATTTTTTAAATTAGATTATTAGCATTCAGGCTTTATTAGCCATATAAACATTTTTGATTTAATCAAAGTGAGTTGATTATTTTCCTATAACAACATGCGCTGATGCGTTTTATTCTTCTTATACCACAGAAATTTGTCAATGATTACAACTTCTTAATGATTAAAGGACAATTAAGATGCTTTAATCTATTTATGATCACTTTTAAAAACTGTCACATAATCACACAGATATACATTAGGCATAACCCATACAAACGTTAATAAATCTAAAGAATGAATTTTAAAGTTTTGTTATGGTATAAAACTAATATACTCTATGCTACACAATTACAGGAATTGTATTAGAAAGATTTTCAAGAGAATAAAGATTGGACCAAGCCAAACTCCAAACGGGAAGATTATTGTGAGTAAGTGATAGTAATGTTCTAGAGAACTGAAGATCGTATGAACGAATCCAGAGTGATGAGGAAATACAAGGGACTTAATGAGTCTGTGATTGCATAAGCCACTGGGACTTCAGAAAATTCCAGGAATGACATCATTAAATTAATGTAGAAAATATGAATATTAGGAAGAGTAAAAAAAAAAAAAAAAAAAATGCTTTCACTCTCTTAAATTCCCCCGAGTATAAGGGAAGCTACTGAGATACCAGCCACGTAAGTGGTAAGCGCTAATTTTCCAGATCATTGGGTTTCAACAGCTGGGTGGTAAATAACCCGCGCATTATTTTAAGCTAACATGAATGTACATAAAACCTCCATGAGGCGCTTATTCACGTTAGCTTTTTACAGCTTCACACTCTTCGTAGTGTGAACTCTACTGTATATCCAGAAGCAAAACGTAGAGCGCATACTGTAGAGCTGACGTTTACCTGAAGACGAGGTCATTCTTCTCACTGTGGTAGGTGCAGGAGACGGTGATGCACCCGCAGGACGTAGTCATGATCGAGTAGTGGGCTGCGAACCAAATCAACAACATAGCGAACCTGTCAGATCTTACTGTAAGGAGTTCCAGCTAATTCCAGCTCGAATCCAGAAGTAACATACAGTTCACTGGACAGGCTGTGAAGCTCTACCAGGCCGTGAAGGTAACGGGCACTAGGATGCGGATACTGACCCTGTGAGTGATGCGCGTCGTTGTCAGACATATTGCCGGACCACATGCGCACCCTGAGGCCCTGGTCGGACTTATCAGGGCTTCCCAAGTACAGCTCGTCCACGTGTGTGGCGTCGGTCGGGACCTCCATGGGGTGCTTGTGCGACTGCAGAGACTTCTTCTTACAGCTCTCGTTCTTGCTGTCCAACTCATAATACACATCCTGGGGTTGAGATAAAGTACCCCAGGGGTAAGTCAAATTAGACATTTAATAATAGTAATAATAATAATAATCATAAATAATAATTTTAAATCCAGTCCAAACTGCATTTCCTGTAAGGAAAGAATGATTTAGTCGAACAAGAAATAAACCACACTAACTAATACGTCAGCTCTTTTGCTGTTATCTATTTATAGCCTAAGACTATGATGTCACCATGTGTCCAACACCCCAAATATATGCCTTGATGCAATAAGTAAGTAAATGAACTCTACTACAGTACGGATTACAGTACTGGCAAAAGAAGCTGATTATTACGTAAGTTGGGGTTGGGCCATGAGTACACTGCTGTGAAAAAGTATTCGCCACTTCCTCCTTTGCATTCTTGTCATCAAAAAACTTTTTTTTTTTTTTTTGATTGAGATCATCAAATACATATTAATTACAAAATATAACCCAGGTAAATTCAACATGCCGTTTTTAAATTATGATTTACTTTTCAAGAAAAAAAAAAGCTGTCCAATCCTGCCTGGCCTTGACTGGGCCACTTTCAACCTTTATTTATTTATTTATTTATTTATTTATTTATTTATTTTTATTATGTTAGCCATTCAGAGGTGGACTTGTTGGTGTGTTTTGGGTCATTGTGCTGCTGAATAACACAAGTTTGCTTGAGCTTGATTTCCCAAACTGTTGTCCGGACCTTCTCCTTCAGGATTTTCTGGTAGAGTGCAAAATTCATTGTTCCATCAATTACGTCCTCCCGGTCCTGAAGCTGCAAAGCCCCAGACCATCACGCTGCTGTCACCATGTCTGACTGTTGCTATGATGTTCTTTTTGAGTTTTACACCAGAAGTGATGGGTTACACACACCTTACTTCATTACATAAGCACAGGCAGGGTTGGACAGCTTGTTTCCCTTAACAAATAAAATCATCATTTTAAAGCTGCATTTGCAATTTACTCATGTCATCTTTGAATAATATTCAAATGTGTTGGATCTGAATCCTTTAAGTGTGACAAATAAGCAAAAAAACAATAATAAATCTGGAAGAAATGAGTTTCTCTGCCCCCTCTGTAATAGGGTTCGGGTAAGCGAGTCCATCAAAACTCCCCCCAAAACAATCCAAATCTTATGGAGCTCCCATTATTCATTATAATATACAATTTGTTCCAGATTTGGATTTTATTTTACAGTACAGCGTTACCTTTTCAAAGTGTATAAGTATGTCCAGGTGGGAGGATTTGTTTGATTTGCTGCTGTCCTCCACAAAGCGTAAGAATTTGTTAGAGGAATCGTAGTCGAACGTCCCCCATTCGATCGTATCATCTTTGGTGGAACTCTGTAGGTTTGTGTAAAAAATAAAAAAAAAAGTAAAATGAAATTGTGAAATGTTTATTTACATATTAAAGATTTATCAACCCAGCATATATTGAGATTGATCTTTTTCCACACAGTAAAATCTTCATTCATGTGGTACAGAACTCAAATCAGCTTCTTCACACAAAATCACACCATATGACCAATGTCCATAAACTATTCAAGTACCAAATTTCCTGTGATTCGCAGATGCAAATCAAAATTCAGAATTCACATTATACTATAAACTCTAACAGTCATTGATTGTGGATCGTTCTTCTCTATACAGTAGTAATGGTTATTCAGAAACATGGACACTCTGGTTGTCCCTGGAATTCATTTAGAGGACCATGGATTTAAGAAATAGTGAATTGTCTTGAAAACCTCGTATCTACGTACCACACAGAGCATGCCGCTGGTCTTTGCTGGGGATCCTGGAAA
Source organism: Clarias macrocephalus (assembly GCA_011419295.1). Lineage (NCBI taxonomy): Eukaryota > Metazoa > Chordata > Actinopteri > Siluriformes > Clariidae > Clarias > Clarias macrocephalus. The sequence continues at coordinate 34,827 of JAAGKR010001498.1, read as the reverse complement.
AGAAATTAGAAATGAGCATCAGTAATATTATTTAACAGTTAACATTCAGCAATTTTGAGATGAAATAGAACTGGTCAAAAAGAAAGCAGGACTTACGGCACGGCTCGCGGCCGGAGGAGGCCCAGGCCATCGGGCAGAGGCACAAGAAAGCCACGCAGAACAGCTGAAAGGTGCGCATCTTTGCTCTTCGTCAGATTCTCCTGAAGTCCAAATGCAGGCCGTGGTGCTATTTATACGCGACACACACAATCACCTGCTGCTCAAGCAAGCAGGAGAACTTTAAGAACGACACGGTCGTAGAGACAAACAAGCGTTATTAAAACAAACTCGCTCGGCCTCCCGCCAGCATGCTGGAGGTTCTCGTTCAGCCCTGGGGGATCTGGTGACGCTGCACCAGCGGGACATGAGTTCATGTGAGGTGATGTTTGCTGCAAAAACGATCTGAAGGAACCCACAATGATGCAGGTGTACAAATAAAAGTTGCCTTATTATTGGAGAGAGTGTGGCTTCTCCGCGTGTTTTCTTAGACAACTCTTCCATGAAGTGAACATTGTTGATGCTTTGTTCGAGAAATGGTCTCATCAGTCGCCTTCCTGATGGATGCTTGAAAAATAGTGTGATATTTTATTCTGGACAGACAAGTACATTTTGATGCAAACGGAGAAACTTCATCTGTTTTTGGTTGGGGAAAATCCACTTTAATGGCACAGATGATGTTAAGATGTTTAGTTTATTCAATGTTAACATGTAAAAAGTGAAATGTATTAGCATAAACATATGACACTAAGCAACTGTGTATTTGTGATTTTGAAAATCTAATCTTTGTCAGCCTTCATTTACATTTGTAGTATGTTTTTTTTTTTTGGAGATCTCCTTGAACAGAATGTTTTCTATAACTGAGAAACTCTAAACCATCCAAAGAAATGTTGAGAAGCCTCATTTCTAAGAGTGCAATTGAAATATGCTGCAGTAATTTCATGAATTTTGCTGCGTCGTGTTCATCTTCAGGTTACCTTATGCTGTGTTGGAAGGATCTCATTTGGCCTAAATTCTGGATGCAGGTGACAGAACATGTTTGTTGAGCTCCGCTGCAGGTGTCCGTCTTCGCTTTCTTCGCCAACAGAGACCCCGAGAGCAGCTGGGGTCAGGGTGATAATGATAGAGGCGTGCGTATGGCATCTGTCTGCAGATACTGTTGATTTCATGGAAAAAAATGAGCCACAGATGCATGTTGAGTCAAGAAAGCGATAAAAATAAAATAAAAAACATGAACGTACGGCCAATAGAACACGTGATTTCTTCCACCTGACGATGTACACATCATATCGGTTCATTCTGTGGTATAATGGTGAAACAAATCTGAACGAAACTTTGACCGTTTTCGTCCCGTAGAAATGAGTCACAGCAGTCTGATTAATACCCAACTTCCTCAGTTGTTGAAGGAACTTTTTTGTTCATTGGACAAAACGGAACTGGCAGTTACCTCATACCACAGAAAGTGGCTCATGGTTTTGTTCTGAGAAGACTGTAAAGAAGGATGACACCTATACGTTGATCTCACGTGAATACTTGTGATATTGAGCTCGGTGTCATTTGAACTCTGTGTAACCTCTTGTGCGCTGTGGCGATCAAACATACAGTACAAAAAGTGTAATATTCATTCCATCATCCCTGACGAGCGGACATCAAAACAGGACTAACTAGATATAGTCGATTGTTCTTTCTGGTGATTTATCCTTAAACGCCTTTGATATTGTATCATCTATTGAGAAGGACAGTCTGATGATTGGTGTCAAAAGCTGCACTAAGCTAAGAGACAGCAGCCAGTAGTAGCTCCTGTATGCTAACTAATCAGGGCTGGATCATAATGAGTCAGGGGCAGATCGGTGGTTAGAGAACTGCACTATGGTTCAGATGATCCCAGGTTCTAACTCCTGCACCACCAAGTTACTACTGTTGGGCCCTTGAGCAAGGCCCTCAACTGCTCAGAGCTATAATGAGATAAAAATCTAAGTCACTCTGGATAAGTGTATCTGCCAAATTCTGTAAACTAATACTAATCATTTCCAACAGTATGCAGGTCTGAGCATAGATTCTACAATACAATCTTTGTTGGCAACAAAAAAATGGAGGTTTGTCTAGTTGGATAGCTGATGGTTACGTAAGGGTTTAATGCCTACTAGTTTAGTGATTCTGTAAGGATAAGCTTGTAGGTACAGGACCTGGTACTGTACTTAAGTGAGACTATTTCAGTCTTCTGTAGGAGAGTAGAATTGTCTGTGATACTGTCTGATATAGTTTGATTCTCACCAGCACCATTTTCTCTGGACTTCACAAAGTCCCCACTACTACACACTATTGGGTATGCGCATGTGTCCCTGCTGGTCTTATTCCTAGTTAATTTTTTTCTCTCTCGTTATTCGTCTTTTAGGTATAATAGAACGCTGACTCTTAGCCTTCAGTCACCTGATCGAGTCCTGTGGAGCCGGACGGAGATGAAATCATGGCTGATCACTGATAAAGCTAGCGGAGGTGAATGTACCGTACTGTATGTCCAATGCGGTAGTGCAGCACTGTACAGGACGTGCTATGTTACTAAGACACACTGTAAATGAGATGAGATAATATGATCTGGAATAAATTCGGAATGTGGAATCATCATTATGTTTTCTCCGTTTAAATCATTCCGAAGATTAGTATTAAAACTAGAGTGAGACCCGCCTCATGAGTTGGTCCTGCATCCGCCTGATTTACTCCGACTGAATCCCGAACAGATATAAATGCTGTCCACAGAGGGACTTCTGGATTCTTAAAATCCATATTAAAGACTCCAGCAATTAACGCTTTGTCTACAAAAACAACCAGGCTTGAGAGGAAATCCACCGAGAAGTTCAGCCCTGGGGGTTTGTCAAGAATAATTAGTGGAATCAACGGGGCAGACCCCAAAATCAGAGATTATCAATTACATTGTTCTAAGGAAATAATAGTTGTGACATTTTTTTGACCACAAAACGCTGATTTCTTTTTTTTTGTTGTTGTTGTTTTTTTTTTTTTTTTTGTCATTCTAGGAAATACCATCACAAATGGAAGCTTGAAACTTCAGCGTGGTTTTGTTTGGTGCTGACAGACTAAGTAGGATTTAAATTAAGTTGGTATAATATATATGTGTATTATATACTGTAGGCTCCTTATCCAATAAATTGTCCATGTCTGATTAGACAAGCGGCTGATTTCACAGCAAAAAATCTTCTCCGCACAGTTTCAGATATGACCTACAGTGGGACACACCTGTGCATCAGGACCGGCACTGCGCCCACCATGTCAATCAGAGGCTCTTCATGTACAGTACAGAGCAAAAGTTTGGACACCCCTTCACATTCAGCGAGTTTTCTTTCTTGTGTTCTTTCTTGTGTTCTTCAGCCCAAACGCGTCTCTTCTGCTTGTTGCCTGTCCTTAGCAGTGGTTTCCTAGCAGATCTTCTACCATGAAGGCCTGATTCACACAGTCTCCTCTTAACAGTTGTTCTAGAGACGTGTCTGCTGCTAGAACTCTGTGTGCCATTGACCTGCTCTCTGATCTGAGCTGCTGTTAACCTGCGATTTCTGAGGCTGGTGACTCGGATGAACTTATCCTCCGCAGCAGAGGCGACTCTCGGTCTTCCTTTCCTGGGCCGGTTCGCATGTCAGCCAGTTTCTTTGTAGCGCTTGATGCTTTTTGTGACTGCACTTGGGGACACTTTCAAAGTTTTCCCAATTTTTCCGACCGACTGACCTTCATTTCTTAAAGTAATGATGCCACTCGTTTTTTTTCTTCACTTAGCTGCTTTTTTCTTGCCATAATACAAATTCAAACTCTTTGAATGAGAAGGTGTGTCCAAACTTTTGCTCTGTACTGTATGTTGATCTGGACAGTTCCATGGCCATGGCTTCTTTCAAGAATTACCAACTAAATGTCACTATGTACTCCTGAATCACTTCCTGTACCACGTACTGTACTTTTACCTCCACTCCAAACCATGGGACAGTTTTCACCATCTGCATACGAGCTGTCAAGTAGTAGCTACAAGACCTCACATTAAGACAAAGAGCTGCCACGATTCCTCAAAACCTGCTTTACGAGCAGCGTCACATCTCTGCTTACAGGATCAAGTGAAGTCAACTTAAATATCACACACATGCACGCACGCATGTTTACTTCCCTTCACCCCTTTTGCTAGATAGACACTGTAGAGTGTATATGCGCAGCTATTACAGTAGCATCAGCACTTTTTCGCCTACCACAATGATGGAGAAACAACAAGGTTCTAACTGATTTTAGCTTAGAATTGAGCTGTTTTTGTTGCGCCTTGATTGGCATTCACAAAAACCACATCCTGATGGTCACATTAAGTGCTGCATGCCGTGCTTTTAAAAAAGACATATCAGTAGTTCAGCGGAAACAAAAAGCTCAACGGGAAACATCAACAACAAAAACAACACTTGTTGCACAAGCCGGACAATGTAAATAGACTTTAAGTCAACATTTAACCCAGTCATGTTCTAGTCAACAGTGCAGCAGGGTCAGGGGTAGCTCAGTGGTTAAGGCACTGGACTATGATAATGATGGTTGATCATGTAAGACTATGTTCTCTGTCAATCCTCTGACTCTGGCTCCATGGCTTCATTAAAAAAAAAAAGCATGTCACCAAGCCCATAAGAATGTTAAACCAATAGCCCACATTACCTAAAGTGCATCAAGTTGTACAATCATAAAATTTGAGATCTTTTTTTTAAAAAGTTTATATCCATTTCGAATATCTCTCCTGCGCCCCTGGTTGAAATCGTGACATTTCTGGAAGGCTTGTACTAGTAAATCAAGAATGTAAGTTGCAGGATAACATCACAGCAGGTTACAACTGCAATCTTAAACAATAACTCAAATCCTGCACAACTCAGACCTCCAGTGTTTTCACAACTGGTGTAGTATGACCTGTACAGCAGCCTTTTTCTAGATACTGTGCCCTCTACTGGTTAATCTTTGTAATACAGTCAGCAAACAGTGTCAAAAAAAATTACATCGTGACACACATATATATATATATATATATATGATTTGATTTAAAAAGTGAAACTCACATGTTCCAGGTTCTTTACACATAAATTTTTATATTTTAAGCCTTTTTTTTTTAGCATTCGATAAGTACAGCTTAGTAACAAAAAATCCAGTATCTGAAAATATTAGAATAGTATTAAAAGAAGTCAAATATAACTTCATATAGTTTTGTTCTAGTTTAGTACACGAATGGGGAAGGCTGCAGACTTGAGATGTGAACATGTCGCACCAGTTCATTTGTAACTGCGTGTGAGCAAAAATGGATGCCCCACATGTGATTTGCATGAAAGGAGAGCAGCGTGCAATGATTCATGTTTTTGTGGTCTGAGGGTGTACCCGGTATCAAAACAACTCATAGCATAAGCTCATCATGCATAAACAAAAATTTGGACTGATGCTCTAAGGAAGATGAAAGTTTCTTAAAGAGAATCATTACTGGATATGAGACACGGATTCTTCACTGCGAACCTGCGAGTAACCGGTAGAGTATGGAACGGAAACACCTTCAATCAAGAGCCGGTATTGGAACATTATCAGAAAAAAGGTTAAACGATCAACAGTGCTCGTTACAGTGAGACACTTCTTGAAGAGCTGGAGCTTCGGATTAAACGCAGAGGACTGCGATCCAATTGCTTTGTGATCTTGTGTCACAATGCACGTCCTCACACTTTTACCCACACTGTCGACACTCTGAGGTGTTAAAGCATCTTTCTGAAAGCAACTCTATGAGGATGAAGATTCACTTCTGATGAATTTGTGGCTCACAGCTCTAAGAGCCGGCACGGTGACTTTGTGGTTAGCACTGTCGTCTTGCACCTCCAGGGTCCGGGTTCAATTCCCGACCAAATTTGCTTTGTGGGTTTCCTCCAGGTACTCTGGGTCACTCCCACAGTCCGAAGACATGCAGATTAGGCTAATTGGTGTTCCCAAATTGGCGGTAGTGTGTGTGTGTGTGCCCTGCGATAAATTGGTACCCTGTCCAGGGTATACCCCGCTTCATGCCCTAAGGCTCCAGGCCCTCTGTGACCCTGTATACAGAAATAAGCGGTATAGACGATGAGTGAGTGAGTAAGTAAGCTTAGCCTAAAATATTTTTTAATGAGAGAATACAAAATCTTGTTGACAGATGAAGATTGTGCAAACAGATTACAGTGGAACCTCGGATTGCGAGTAACGTGGTTTACGAGTGTTCCGCAAACCGAGCAAAGATTTTTAATAATTTTTTATTCGGAAACCGAGCAAGTATTAGTTTACGAGCGCCGAGTATCATTTATCACGCATGTGACTCTTATTTTGACACCGAGCGTCACCGAAACACACAGAAACTCTGCTCGTCTCTTATGAGTGTGCGCTCGCAATTTGACACCGACACACACACACACACATAGACGCTCTCTCGCCTTTTCACCCCCTCAGAAACACACAGAAACTCTGTCGCGATTCTTTTCAAAGGTAAGGTGCTGGTTCATTTGTTTTTTTTTTGTTTGTTTTTTTTTTTTACTTTACAGCAATGATTCCCTTAGTATGCGCTAACGCCAGGTCAGAGAGATTTCTTTTTTTCCTATTAAAACGGTGTTTCCATTGTGTTTGTGTGTTTGTTGTGAATCTTAAAAAGCGGGGTGGGGAGAGGGAGGAGGAGTGTTACTGTGTAAAACGAGGCGAGGGAAGGGGCTAATTCCACACACACACACGGCGCGTGCGCGCACCAATGGAAACACTTATCTGTCAGGATTTATTTGTACTTTTTTTTTATGGTAAAGTGGAGATTAATTTGTTTTATTTTCATTTTATAGATTGCATTAATTATTTTATGTATTTATTTTTTGGGGCTGTGGAACAAATAATTTGAGTTTTCTTTATTTCTTATGGGAAATGATGATTTGGTTTACGAGTGTTTTGGAATACGAGTCCACTTCCGGAACAAATTATGCTCGTAATCCAAGGTTCCACTGTATGTCAAACAATGATGTATTTGTCTTTTCTAATAATTACTAAAAATACATTTGCACTTAATTCAGAAATCAGCAATATTACAGATAAACAACAGGAAGACTTTAAGCATTTGTTTAAGTATGCTTTCACTTGGTGCAACTTAATTCGTAATGTGACAAGCAGAGTCAACTTTTTTCTGTTCTCGCAAAGCAAACCCTACTGGTAAACCTCAACATTGAGCCTCTGTATCACATGACTGTCTGCAAATGGCACATGAGTGAATATTCAGCTTTTCAAGTTTTAAATAAAGAGATTTATTTTATTATTCATTTATTTATTTTATTTATTTTAATATTGAGACGGATTTTGTCAAAACACAATTCAAGCTATGTTGTGTGCCAGTGACATGCAAAGTGTTTATGGATGCCCATCATATCAGCTTCTGGTTCTCCTGGGGATGATTAATGCATTCCCAGATACATAAGTTTTTTATGCACATCTGCATAAAAATTATTCCGAGCAAGGAATAAGGTTCTGTTTCTCGGTAAAATAGGAGTCTTCAAAGAAAACTAAAAAAGCTGAAAAATAAATTAGGGGAAGGCCAGATAACGGCTGACACTGCAACATAAAATGAAAATCTTGCTTTGTATAGTGTTCGTATGCATGAATCAGGGAGTGAGGAGGAGAGAGTAAGTGAGAGAGAGAGAGAGAGAGAGAGAGAGAGAGAGGGGGGTGGGAGAGAGAGGGGGGTGTGTAAGAGAGAGAAATAGAGAGCAAGACAGGGAGAGACAGAGAGAGAGAGAGAGAGAGAAACACAGTTGCAGCTTAGGTTTCATGGAACTGTATAAAAGGGGAAGAGAAAGTGGACTTGGGGAAGCCACTACTTCAGAGCTGAGTCGAAGAAACTAGTGGTAAATTCAATATATTAACAATGCATTGGCACCATTGTACACTCACTGTCACACATATGTGTGTGGGAGGGGTGATGCATGTATATCAAACATTCTGGAAATGGGCCTCCCCCACACTTTCTTTACCACTGGTCACCAAGAAGTGACACCCCTCATACGGATCCTTCATGCTCCGCCCACCACCTACTTTCTAAAAGCCAATCAGGAAAACACCAGGGAGAGACATCTATTAGTAGTTTTGAAGTAAAAGACATTGCCTATAGGATGAAAATTCATACACACACAATCTACTGTAATAGTGCACAAACTTTACTGTATCTGCTCTCTCTGTAATCCTTTACTACTCTATATCTACTGTGCTATCTCTCCTTATGTACCGTATATATGAAATACCCTAATTAATGGTGTGTATATAGGAACTCAGAGAAGGTCATGTCCTTTTTTAAATATAGACAGTTCCTTTTTTTCCCCACCCAAAGCCAGGATGCAATCTTGCCCATCAGAAATAATCATTAGAAATGCAGGTTTTTCAGTTAGCTAGTTAGCTAGTTAATTTAATTTTTGGAAACAGATAATGGCAAAAATAATTGAACCACTTTTTAAAAATAGTCAACTCTTCATTCAGCAATGGCTACATTTTTAAATCTTTTAAACTAGCAGTTATGAAAGGCCTAATTAAGAAACCGAGGACCCTGACCGCTGTGAGCTGCTCAAGTACAGGCCAATAACAAACCTTCCTTTTATCTCCCAGATCCTAGAAGATGTAAGTGGGGACTATACTACTGGTACTAAAGTGAAGTTTGGTGTTCCACAGGGTTTCGTTTCAGGCCCACTGCTATTTTCTCTTTCAATGCTTTCTAAGGACAGCATAAATTGTAAGAATGTAATAATTTTCCCTGTTATGCTCATGACACACAGTTATATGTCTCAGCAAAGGCAGATGAGAGTCACCAAAGTTTTGTTCACCACATGGAGGTCTCTGTCTTACTGCTGAGGATGCCTCCATATAGTCTGCTTGGGTAATGTGTTGTGACTGAGGATGGTTCCACTTGACCATGAATATTTTCTTGGACTTTGATGCAGACAGCTGTTCTCTGATGGCTTGTGACCACAGACGCTAAATAGTTCAGGACTAAAATTTCCACAAGCAATTTTATACCTAAGCCTCCAATAAAGAAAAGTGGACTTCATATTAACTTAAAGATCTATCTTGTTATACTGAACTTCCTGCCTCCTAACACTACAGATCAATCTCTGCTATCTGTTATCACCCAAATGAGGATGATTTCCCTATTGAGTCTGGTTTCTCTCATGGTCAAAGTAAAAAAAATATGCATAATTCCTTGTTTAGTGTTGACATGGTTTAAGTAGTTAATAGAAGAGCACTCATAAAACTGGAAAACGCCTCCGAGTGGCGCAGTGGTAAAAGCGCTCGCCCTATCATCTGGAGATTGCTAGTTCGAATCACGGGTGATGCTCGCAGCCGGAGGTCTGGAGAGAGCTGATTGGCAATGGTCATTGAGCTCTCTCAGAGGGGAGGGATGAGAGGTACTTAGTGCTCCCACATTAATCACGGCTCTACAGCCAGTCAGGGGCGTCTGTGAGCTCGCGCAACAGAGGGAGCGGATAGCGCTGTCCTCTGAGTGTGTTATGCCGCCCCCAACGGCACGCGAGCGAGCAGTTCGAAAAGATGCGGTCAGCTGGCGTCTTCCGCCCTCACGGCTGAGTGGTAGTAGTAGCCTTAATGTGGGAGCCCCCTAGTGACGGGGAGGAATTGGACACGACTAAATTAGGGAGAAAATCAGGGAAAAATCCAAAAAAAAAAAAAAAACTGGAAAACTTACAAGATTTACTTCATATTTCGCATTACAGTATCAGCTCAGGTAACTTCCAAGCTATGTGCACTATGTAGCATGTCCAATCCATTATTTCACACACCAAGTAGTAGATTGGGAATGACTTACTATAGAAGAAATTATTAAGTAGAATAAGAGTTAAACCGACTTTACATGGAGGAGTTTATACTTTTGTGCTTCAACAAAAGCTCTTTTTTGTCTTATCCTTATTATTACAATAGGGAACTACTGTTTACTGCTTCCATAACATACGTAAGAACAGGAACTCACGTTCCACAACTTTTAAAGAAACTGTAACTGGATTTAAAAAAAATTTTTAATGACATATCCCTTTTTGTAGTGTGCAATCATTGGCAAATTACTGTACTACATGTCCCCTGTATTGTTTATTGTCCTTTAACATCATGACATGTAATGCTTTATTCTTTACTCATTGTACTGTATATTATATTTAAGTGTTTCTTTTCTGTTTGATCCCATTCGGGTACCTTTATATGACTAATTTTTACTGTAGTTGTTTAGGTAAATTACAGAGCAATCAAATGATTTACATGAATTCTGTGTTTTCTTTGAAACGATTCTTTGAAAAAAATTCTTACAGCATAGTGGGATTGTGCATGTAATGATCAATGTGGAAAATCTTGTAAATAAAGAGGATAATCAGCAGGGGAAAGGTAATGTTAACGTTTTGGTAAAAGTCCTTTTTCATGAAATGGAAAACGGGGCAAGGAAGAGGTGGGGCATTAATAAAGAAGTGTGTAGTGTTGCTCAACCCAAAAACCCAATTGGAACTAAAACAGGAACTGGAAATGTATGTTCTGTTGACAAAGATTATTTCAGTTCTGTTTACAAACATTTAACTGTAATCCTCAATACAGTAAACTTGCAAAGATAACATTATTTATATTAATTTCAAGACTTTTGACTAATGCTAAAACACAGTTATTTTTTGAAGGCATGTAAGATAACGGCAATAGAAACAGCGCAGAATAGCATAGCTTCCTGTTACGTTCTGTTTGATGGTAGATGAAGGATTGCCCTAAAAACAAAACAAAAACCAAAAGGGAGTCCCAGAAAAAGTGAGACTGAAAGAAATGCAGGGAGATCTGGTCATTCTGGTGAACATTATGGGAACCTCCAGGGAGAATCTGGAAAGGTGGTTTTCATTAAATTCTCATTCACATCCCCTCTGCAGATTCTCAGTTTTATTCACTAATTAGCTGCATAGGCATTTCCTAAAGCAATATGCAAATGACTAAAATACCACCTACAGCCTTCAGACATGTATAATATATAAAACTTTTTTGATGCAAAATTTCTTTTAAATTGTTTAAGCATGTAAATTTGTAATAAAGACAGAAATTTGATGATAGGATAATGATAGGTACTATTCTACTAAAAACAAGGACTCAAGAAATCAAGTGTAATTATAAACATGATGCTACCATCCCCATGCTTCACACTGCAAAAAAAAATTCATACTGTATATAATAGCAAGTGAAAATATCTTTAATATAGTAAAAATTTATCTGACGTTGTTAAAATAAGATTACAACAAACCAAATATATGATTATTAAACTTATTTCTAATCAAATTTTACTAAAAATGTAAGTAAAAACGTCTTGTTCTATTGGAAGATAATTTTGCCAGTTTATTTCTTGAAAGAAGCAAATTCTCTGCTAGTAGAACAATATTTTTTTTTCTTAAAATGTTAATAACATTCGACTAGAAATAGGCTTATATTAATCTTATTTTAAGACATATGGATAGGTTTGACTAGATTTAAGAATATGTCACCTACTGAGATCCTTGCAGTGTGTCTAATAGCATTTAACTGCATTTACATTTCAGCAGCAGATCTGACATCCCTGGACTTAATTTATATTGCCCATGAAAAGCAATTCTACTGCAAAGCTCTTAAAATGTGTGCTTCTGATCTGCGCTTCTTTTTTTTTTATAAAGGCAGATCTCTTGATCTCTTAATGATAGATAATTAATATATGGTCATCTATAATGGTTCAAATATTAATGACAGTGATTTGTAACTGATTTAACCCTCATTTCCTAACAAGAACATCAACATGAGATTTGGGTCAACACTTCCCACTCTCAGGTGGCTCGGCTAAACTGTCACCTCCACCACACCTTTCACTTCCAGTTACCTAAAAAGCAGTATTCGATAACATGCTGATTTTTAACAGATAGAAGTTCTCGCTAAAAATTCTAGCTGAAAGTAATATTCTATAAAACCATAAGAAAAAAATGAAATTGTTTAAAAAAAAACACCAAGACATGGTCACTGAGCTTGTTATTTGTGCATTTATATTGAAATCATTAAAATGTTATAAATCTGCACAGCCAGTGCTCCTGGAATAGACTCTGAATCATTTTCTGAAAATACATAACTGATTTTAGGTGTTCCGGGCCAGGCTCCGAATCAAGTCAAACACCACGCCCCCCATCTCTGGAATACTAATCACCGCCACCTGATATCAATCAAGACAAACCCGCAAAAGCACACACCACACAGCATTCAGCGTCCGGGCTCAAAAGTGTTTCCCATCTGTCTCCCTCGTCTTTGTCTCCGTGGATCCGTGTGTGTGTTTGTATATCTCTAACCGGCTCTTCAGTGCCACCAGTGGATGGAATTAGCAAGCCCTCATTACCACATATCGATACCCACAACAACTCTTTGGGGCTAGAGCAGTTTATCCAACTCTCCATTCACGTCTCCCTTCCTGCCACTCCATCACCCAGAATCGAACAGACCTCCTCCAAAATCTGCCAATGATGTCAGGTAACCCTGAAATCGTATTGGAAACCATGCAGCTGGACGGGGGTCGAATCTCACCGGCCGAACGACAAAGAAGGCTGATCCAGAGTCTCGAAGGTACTTCAACGTCTCCATAAGTTCCAACTATTTCTCAATGCCGAAAAGTGCACATTCCACCAGTCGTCAGTCCAATTTCTAGGTTATGTCATTGACCAAAACGGGGTGAAGATGGACGAGGAGAAGGTATCTGCCATTAGCAACTGGCCACAGCCCACAACTATCAAAGAATTACAACCCTTCCTTGGCTTTGCAAATTTTTACTGGAGATTCATAGTAAACTACAGTATCACCACCAGTCCATTAATTTCCCTGCTCCGAGGTAAACCCAGCGCCCTGAAATGGACCTCAGAAGCCACTGTTGCTTTCCAGTGACTCAAACAGACATTTATTTCTGCACCAATCCTCACACATCCTTGTCGGTTGTCGACTGATTTCTCTCAAAGGCCTCCCTTCTGCAATGGAGACAGCTGAACTCCTTTTCAATAAAGTCTTCCGCTACTTCGGGATCCCCGAGGATATCGTTTCAGAGGTCCCCAATTCATATCACGGATGTGGCATGGCTTCTTCTGACTTCTAGGTGTGACCGTGAGTCAGACTGCGAGACAGACTGAGCAAAAAATCCAGGAAATTGGACCTTTCCTTAGGACCTTCTGCCATGGCCACCAGGACTCCTGGAACCAGTTCCTCGGTTGGGCCGAATATGCCCAAAATTCCCTCCAACAACTGACTATCGGTCTGACCCCTTTCCAATGTATTCAAGGTTATCAACCCCTGTTATTCCCCTGGAATGAGGAACCATCTAATCTCCCAGCGGTCGACAGTTGGTTTCCGAGAGAGTGAAAGAATCTGGAAGGAAGCTCACCATCATCTGCAACGTACTGTACGCAGGTACATGACCAGCTCTGATAGACGTTGGTGCATTGCTCCACCATTCCAACCGGGAGACAAGGTATGGCTCCCGCCTTGAGACATACGTCTGTGTCAACGTTGCAACTGAGCAAGAAGCTCAACCCCAGGTATGTCGGTCCCTTCACTGTTCTGGAGCAGGTAAACCCGGTTATATACAAAGTACGATTACCTCCACAATATCGTATTCACCCCAATTTCCACGTCTCTCTATTGAAAAAATACCATAACCCTGCCTTCTCATCCACAGAGCCAGGCCCGATCATAGTGGACGAAGGGACCATCTACCAAGTACGGGACATTCTGAATTCCCGCCGCCGTGGTGGTCGCCTGGAGTATCTGGTGAACTGGGAAGGATACGGTCCGGAGAAGAGATCATGGATGCCTCGAGATGACATCCTTGACCCCACTCTACTAGAGGAGTTCCACCGCACCCATCCAGACCGCCCAGCACCAAGAGAAAGAGGTAGACCTCCATGATGGCAGATGGGTCGACCCTCAGGAGTGGGTCCTGGATAAGGGTTAATGTCACAGTCGGCCCAGGATCCGAATCAAGTCAAACACCACACCCCCATCTCCAGAATACTAATCGCCTGATATCAATCAAGACAAATCCTCAAAAGCACACACCACACAGCATTCAGTGTCCGGGTTCGTATGGACGAAAGTGGACCAAATCGCTAGAGAAAGTAAGACTCGAATACTTATCCAAACTACTTACCTGTACTCCTTGCTCTCCTCAGAAGTGTTTCCCGTCTGTCTCCCTCGTCTTCGTCTCTGTGGCTCCGTGTGTGTGTTTGTATATCCCTCCCTGGCTCTTCATTGGTTCCAGCTCCGATTCCTCAGAAGGAACTTAGGGGAAGCATCAATCTACGTTGCTTCCCCTGCAAAAAGTAACATTTCACATTGCACCTTACCTAAGTCTGACTGCATATGCTTGAATCCGCCATGCTTTGTTTGTTAATAAACATTGCTGATCTTGAAAAACTTACCTTCAAGAGGTAAAAGTCTGACTTTGTTACAGTGAGAACTGACTACGACTAAACTGGGGGAACTCTTTTAAAAAAAAGTAAATAAATAAAACCAATAGCCTAAAAGTTTTTTTTTTTTAATAACGAAAACTCAGATTATTTTTTTCACAAATTAACCTGCACTTTACCTTTGAAAAAAGTACAAATCTCGTGTATCTCGGCATGAAAACAAGAAGCATATGCGTGATACATGATACTCAGTACTTTGTAAACCAAGACTTGCTTGTTTTTCAAGTCAAAATTAATTAAAAATCTTTGCTCGTCTTGCAGAATACTCGCAAACCACATTACTCGCAATATATAAAGGTTTCACTGTATATATATATATATATATGGAGAACAGTGAAGATTATATATAAAATACATATTTAAAAGCATAGGTATTGAGATTCAGTAGATCTTTTCATGTGTTTAATGTCTTCTTGTAGTTTTTTTTTACAAATTTAAAATAATTAACAGATCTTTATTATTCTTTAAGAAAGAATAGTTTCTTATATTGAAACATGTTGGTGAATATATTTATTTTAAATGTCCTGGATATTACTACAGATAAACCTCTGGACTCAAACCCCAAACTACAAAACAACTTCAGGTTTCAGGTTTTGCTCTAGGGATGTACACGTTCTGGGATTGTCCAGGTGTGTAAAGACTTCACGAGAACAGATGTGATTTCCAATCTTGCTAGACAAGGGTTTCTGAGGTTCCAGCTGTTTTCTTACATAATTATGACATAATCTTTAAAATACCTGAAAAAAGTCCTGTGTGGCCGGCATGATGCCAGCAAAGAATATACACTTAAGATCTGATGTGTAAAAAAATTCACCAGATGGAGTAAATCAGTTATTTATATAAATAAATAAATAATAAATAAATAAATAAAATATAATAAAACTGGTTCAGCTTGAAATATCTAATTAGCTGACAGAGCATTTACTGTACATGCATTTACTTTCATGCTTTTTTAATGCAAAACACCGGTGGACAGAAGGAAATGAAAAAAAAATGCAATGAAATGGATGAATGAACAGAAATAAAATGTTAAAGGAAAATGTGAAGGAAAAATGAAAGCGCATGGGGGCAGTTACAGTATAAGAGTTCCCTTTTTACACTTTCCCTGTGACGTAAGGGCTTCCACAACTGTCGTGTGACCTCTTACTGAGAGTAAAACACCCACACACACACACACACACACAAATTGCAATGCAACCAATAATTTAATTACTTATTTTGACCCAACTAAATAGCACAAGCTAAACAAATAATAATTATAATAATAATAATAATAATACAACTGAGGCACTGCACCTTCAGGATTGGGCATTTGAATTTCGCCTCCACTCTGTGTGCATGGAGTTTGCATGTTCTCCCCATGGTGGATGGCACATGTCCCCCCATGTGGAGGCACAGTGACTTAGCGGTGAGCACTGTCGCCTTGCACCTCCAGGTTCCGGGTTGGATTCCCGTCTCGGGATGTCTGAGCATGGAGTTTGCATGTTCTTCCCAGGCTTGCTAGGTTTCATCCGGGTGCTCCAGTTTTCTCCCACAGTCCAAAGACATAGGTCAACTGGTGTTCCCAAATTTCCTGTGGTGTGTTAATGAGCATGTGAGTGTCTATATGTGTGTGCCCTGTGATGGATTGGCACCCCACCCAGGGTGTACCCTGTCTCGTTCACTATGTCTCCGGGGATACGCTCCAGGCCCCGAGTGACCCTATACAGAGGAAAAAACTGTGTACAGTAGATAATGACGATAACAAGTCACACATATAACAATAATTATCTTGTTCCGATATCACCAATCAGGATACATTAGGCAGCAAGTGAACAGTCATGTCTTAAAGTTGATGTGTTGGAAGCAGAAACATTGGCAAGTGTAAGTATCTTGAATGATTTTGGCAAGGGCCAAATTGTGATGGCTAGACCACTGGGTCAAGAGTCAAGTGGCCTGGTTTGATGGATCCCGTTTTCTTTTAAATCATGTGCTGGGAAACTTTGTGTCCTTCCATCCATGTGGATTTAACACGTCAGTTTAAAACGTACCACCTACCTAAACATTGTTGCTGACCAAGTTACATGGAATGTTGTTCCCTGAAGGCAGTGGGCTCTATCAACTGAATAGTGCACCCTGACCTACTACACACATACAGTACATTATATTGCGAAAAGTATTCGCTCTTCTGCCTTCACATGCACATGAACTTCAGTAACATTCAGTTCTTAATCCATAGGTTTAATACGATGTTGGCGTTTTGCATCTATAACAGCTTCAACCCTTCTGGGCAGGCTTTCCACAAGGTTTAGAAATGTGTTTATGGGAATTTTTGACCATTCTTCCAGAAGCTCATTTGTGAGTCCAGACACTGATGTTGGACAAGAAGGCCTGGCTCACACCCTCCACTCTAATTTATCCGAAAGGTGTTCTATCAGGTTGAGGTCTTTCTTTGCGCACTGGTGCACCGAGAAGGCAGAAGAGTTGATACTTTTGGCAATATAGTGTATTTTATGCTTTGAGGAACATGACAAAGAGTTTGAGATGATCTCAATCTGGTTGAGCGTCTGTGAGACGTTCTGGAAAAACAAGTCCGATTCATGGATGGTCCACATCGCAACTTTTGGGATCTGCTGTTGTCATTGTGGTGCCAGATACGATGCGCACACCTCGAGAGGTCTAGTGGAGTCCATGCCTTGAGGGCTATTTTAGTGGCACAAGGTGGAGCTACACAATATTACATCAGCGGAAACAAATAAAATATATACAGTATAATGGTTAACATAGAATAAAAGTTCTGGAATATTATAGTAGTAGTAGTAGTATAGTTGCTGTTGTTGTGGTAGTTTTTGTGGGTTTCATTCTGTGAACCCGGGTTTCATCTTTTTTTTTTTTTATTATGACATAATAAACGGGAAACCCCAAATCGCCAGACTTTCAAAGTGAAACTTTGAAAGCGTTGTACAGTATATAAGCAGCACACTTCTCCTCTCACACACACACAGTCATCAGACACGGACTACACAGGAAACAATCCTTTATCGACAGCTCTCAGAGGTGAGTGTGTGTATGCGTCTGTGTGTGTATGTGTCTCAGAGAGAGAGAGATGCTGAGTTTCACCAGCTGTGGGAACGCTGCTCCATCACACCGCAATCAAGTTCATAGGATTTATTATTCCTTCTATCGGTATGATTTTAAGAAGCTGGTAAGAAACAGACAGATGTTTGACAGCTGTTTAGAGTTTCAGCAGATTAATATTAGATCCGGGCAAACATTAAATATTACATTATTAGTGATAGTAGTAGTTGTAGTAGTATAATAAAAATGTATTTACTCTAGTTTTTAGAGTGAGGAATAACTATCATGTCTTATTTCATTTTATGTAGCTATTGTTACTAAATATCTAATAATAATAATAATATTTTGATGTTGTAAATTATTGATGCATTGTGTGTGTGTGTGTGTGTGTGTGTGTGTGTGTGTGTGTGTGTGTGTGTGTGTGTGTGCATGCACTATGCTGTGAACCTTATAAACTACCCACTAAATGTGTTGTTGTTTGTGTGTTTGTTGTGTGTGTGTGTGTGTGTGTGTGTGTGTGTGTGTGTGTGTTAGATGGCATGGTATAGAACAGTTCTGTGGCTCATGCTCTTATCAGCAGCGTACGACAGATGCTGCTCTTCTCCTAGTCGCTTCTCCCGCTCCCTCAGCCTGACACGTTCCGTCCGCTCGCGTGTCCAGCAGCTCCTTCTCAGATACGTGAGTGACCAGAACTAGACCTCCATCACCCTTTCACTTCAGGCACTGATTCGCTGAGGGTTTAGTGCATAATGTGATTGGAAAGTTAACGTTGTAACTTTAAGATGGCATAGTGGTTGTACAATGCATGAAGAGTTCTTGGAATATTACAGTCCTGTTATTAAATGCAGTAGTCTGAGAGCAAAAGATAATTTGTTCAAATGTGCCATTCTGTTCTATTCTATTCGAACCAATTAGTGGAACCCAGTGTTTAAGATAAAAGTGCGGAAAGTTCTTGAATTAAAAAATTCTTGAATTATTTTTGTTTTGTGTAGAAAGAAGAACAGTTTGGCAACTCGCACTTTGACGACAAGAGGATCGTATTAAACACACTACCATCAGTCACCATAAACTATCGGACATGGCTGCAAATGGAGGTGTGTGTGTTTGTATGTGTGCATCTGAGTATGGTTGTATAACTAAACTGTACCTCTATAAAATTTAACTTGCTATTTTACACTTTTGACACGTCGCATGTGCAGGACACCGAGCGCTTGTACCGCGCTTCTTGTGACCTTCAGACATTCTGGACTCACCTGGAGAGCCAGCGTCAGAGACTGCAGGCACACAGCGATCAAGCTGGAGACATGGAGATGAGGAAGAGGAACAGGAGAGGAGGGCCATATCAGTCCTTGTCCCAGAGCATTCTGGGAATCGAGCTGGACCTCCGGGACCTCATGAGACAAGCCAACCATCAGGTATGTGCACTAGTCATGTCATCTACTTGATATGAAGATCTCAGGCTGAAGTATTGGTGCTGCCTTCTGGGACCTTGAGTGATCGCAGTGTTGCCTCACAACTTGAGGGCTTGGGGTCCTCCAAGTCCTCTGGTTTTCCAGACAAGACATGTGGCTTTGGCTAACTGGCATGTCCATTGCTTGTAGTGTATGATTGGGTGGGTGGGTGCTCCTGCGTCTGTTGGATGTTGCCAATGCTTTTTGACATGACCGCATAGATCATTGAGGCCAACCATCAATTAGTGATGTTGGCTTGACTGGATGGATGGATGGATGGATGGATGGATGGATGGATGGATGGATGGCTTAGATATCATTAGTATCTCTGTGTTCCATTTCATTTGTTTCTGCTCAGAAGGTAGAGCTGTCCAGCCATCAGAAACCTAGATAGCAGATCGGCCAGATTGGAAATGAATAAATTAGGACGAAAATTGGAGTAAATTAAAAGATATATATATATTTCTAGGGGTCTTTACAGTCAATTCCTTTGAAGCTGTGAGTCATTTGTGAGCCCACATGAAAGCTTTGATCCCATAACTGTCTTCACCGGCCCGAAATCTATAAAGTGACAAATGTGTCACGTATTAGTCAAGCGCTTTGAAAATGCTTATTCATATTTCGAACCGTTTTGATCCAAATACACGCAAAGAACGCCTTCGTTAACCAAAGTTTCTTCCCCTTGTCAGCCTCATGTCCAGTTGTTGAAAATGATGAGTAATCATCACACAGCCAGGCTTCCTTTCATCAGAGCTTCATTGCAAAACAGGGGAGAGCTCAAGTGAGCATGTGGCAAAAGTCCATGGGAAGTTCTGGGGCTCTTTTCATCAGGAATGTTTGATTCTGTAGTTTCATAAAACTTTCCCATTATTTTTATTGTAAGTGGGGCGAAAGAAAGAAAGAAAGAAAGAAAGAAAGAAAGAAAGAAAGAAAATTGCACTACCTTGATTAATGCAAATGCAAAGTTTGTTTTATGTTTGTACATCTTGAATGAGATGCTTGTTCTGGACTCTCTGAGTGTGTGTGACGTTTCCCCTTTTTCAATATCTGACTATGATTCTGCATATAAAAAAGCAAAACAGCTTATCTTTCACAATGAGCCAGTTGGGAGAAGGATGACTGTATGTCTACAGCCCACTCGTACGGTATTCACCAAAGATTTCTGCTTTCTCTGAGAGGTGAAGCAATGATGCTGTTACCCAAGGCAACAGAAACCGCAGTTGCGGTTGTTATCGCAGTGTCATACTAGTTATTGGCAAGCATTCTGTATCTATCACATACTGAAACATGAGAAATGCGTTAATATTCCAGACAGATTTCTAGCAAAGTGATTAGTCATTATCCTGGAGTGCATACTTCTCAGTTCTCTAGTTCCTAAAGTTGGTTTTACTGACCAGAAACGTTGTGAAACCTTTGGGTGGAAACTGCTGATGGTTTTTGTAAAACGTACCATAAACATTGACAATCGTCGAGTGATTCTCAAACTTTTTCGACCATTTGGTTGATAACTAAATCATAACTATAACTACGTTGATATTAATCTACTTGACAGTAACCACTTTTCATTGTCATGTGATTAAACAAATAACTCACAGAGACAGATTGAACACGTCTACTCCACCTTTAGTTCACCTTAACCTTAAGTGGCTCTTGACATTTCTTGGAAAGAAATCCTTCCAACTCTCCATCTTGATGATCATGTAAACGGCTGCAGATGAAGCTGCATATTATAATGATATTACATGATGTCCTCTCTTTGTCTCCACAGCTGCTTAGCATCAGCACATTAAAGAAGATGGACGACAACACAAACATACCTCCTCCGGCCACCAGGCTGACAAACCCGTCCCCTTCGACCTCAATCTCTCCACCTGGTTCTGCTCTGGACCGGATCCTGTCCTCCACTCTGCGCTCCACGGACGTCCCGGCCGTTGCTCAGTCCAGACAGGTGCAGCAGCAAGCTCCTAAACCTGTCCCGTCTCAGTGGGTGTCCGTCCTCGAGGGTTACGTCATCCTCCGTGATCTCGAGCGATACCTAAGCAGGCTAGTCCGGGATTACACGCTGCTCCAGGCCAAATACTGACAGCACGATTGAGGGGGGGGGGGGAAGCCAAGTGTCTAACCATGCACACATGAGCACATTCCAATGCAGCTAAGACGAGGGCTTACCTAAGACAGACCTCAATTAGCAATTATTTATTTTTGCAATTTTCTATTTATTTATTTTAAAACAAGGTTAAATTAATTCTTGCCATTTTTTTTATTCTTTGTCTAATAATGTTTAGTCTTCCACTTTAAAGTTGCAGTTTTATTTCTTTTCTTTCACAAGGGGGACATTTCAGAGATCCCTTAGGGAAAAAAAGTGTGATTCACAATACTGCCATGATATGGCCTTTGTTTACAATGTTCTGGGCCAGAAAAAAAACTTCACCCCACTCGCTTTCTTTCATTTCTCTAAGAAGGGAATGGATCAGCTTGTAATTTATGAGTCAGTACATTATATAGTTTGCGGTAACTGCTGCTTAGGGCAGTGGTGGCTCAATCGGTTACTGCTGTGGGTTAATTGGGTTACTGATTGGAAGGTTGAGGGTTTGAGCCCCAGTACCACGAAAGTTGCCACTGTTGAGCCCTTGAGCAAGGCCCTTAACCCTACCTGCTCCAGGGTGCGCTGTATCCTGGTCGACCCTGTGCTCTGACCCCAGATTCCTAACTAGGATATGGCGAAAAATCATTTTATTGTACTGTAGGGTACATTTGACAAATAATTGAATTATTATTATTATTATTATTATTATTATTATTATTATTATTATTTAGTGGTCTAATACTGTTTATGATGTTTAATTTTAATGCAATGTCCTTATCATTTCTTTTTGTACTTGACCAAGTAATAGTGGTGGAAATGAGGCAGCTGTGAAAACTAATAGATCTATTCTGTGGTCTTGCTCAGGGATTGAAAGTATTTCAATGTTTCTTAATACCTTACAGGATTTTTAATCTATACTTGAAATATTTAAAAAATTGTATTGTATTTTAATTTCTGGTTTAAAGTAGATAGATGGATAGATAGATAGATAGATAGATAGATGGATAGATAGATAGATAGATAGATAGATAGATAGATAGATAGATAGATGCTTTATTGATCCCGGAGGAAATTCCACAAAGACATACTGTATAAACGGAGCTACTGGATGGGCTGCCACCTGCGTCGGCACCCAGAACTCATTGCACTTATCAACATTTCTAGTGACCTTCTCCTTCGAACAAATTCTTGAATTTCCTTACTGAAGCTACTAATTGTTATTTACTGTGAAACTGAGAAAGAGACCAAGTACCTGCACTTTTGAACCATCCAGTACTCAAAGTAAAACTACTGAAATAAACGTTTACACCTGGGCGGAGTCGAACCTTTGCACAGGTTGAAACAGAGTGCTTGAGTATCTTTTAAAGCTGTAATTTGAAGGCATTTTCTTGTTGTGTAGTCATTCACCAAATACGGTATCAGTTTAGAATGTAATAACCACTATGGTATTTCCCAAACAAACCCACACTTCCTTCTTCGTCTAGAAACCAGCCAATTACAGGACAACGTGATTGGTGTTTTTGCCCCCCCCTCCCCTTTCCCCCCGTACTTTCCACCCTCACACTCTTATTTATTGTATTGCTATTTATTTATTTATTTATTTAAATTATAATGAAAATGATTTTTTTCTTTTTTTGCTTGTATGAATGTTTTTTTTTGTTTTTTTTTACTCTACCATTTCAGTGTTTCAGAGACTTTTATAGCATTGACCATTGTGTGAGTGTAAGTTTAATAAATATATGCAATAAAAGGTCTGTTGGCATTGTCAGAGCTCTAATTTTTAGGGGTTGTTTTTTTTTGGGGGGGGGGGGAGTTAAAAATGTTTTCTTTTGTCTTACTCCACCTAACACAAAAAATATGTAGCTAAATAATAAGGGAAATTTATAGCCATTTCTTTGCAAACTGCATGAAGAAATCATCTAGGAATTTCCTCAAGAAGTCAAAGGTTATGTTGCAACAGAACATCATCAGCCCTACTGTATGGAGATTGCAGGTTTCAGTCTATATATTGATGGCACAGCCAGCTATGTTTGAAAACTCAATTAGGGTGACATTTAAAAAAAATCACAGGGTTCTGAGGGCTCTGATGAATGGAAATCATACAGAAGTAAGAAAAGAAGAAAAGAAAAAAATCTAGAAATACATTTCTGTAGAAAGGGTTCAGTAGAGAAGCTTTGGTGATGTATTAGGGTTCTGGCAAAACGTGGATGCTAGATCTCCTCTTTGACGCCACCCGAGCCATTTTTCCAGGCTTGGGACTGGCACTTAGAGGCCACTGGCTAGTTCATCCCCCAGTGGTTGTGGTTGGTTCCTGGGAATTGAATACAGGTCAAGACAGTAAAGGTCCAAGACCAAGTGCAAACCACTAGTCATCATCTGGTGTCTCCACAAGCTTCCCCTACTTCAGTTCAAAATACTCGATGAGGCTGAACTTCTTCCAAACCACAGTCATCAACATCACATGACAACACAGGATGAAGGATGTACAATGTGTGTGAAAGACCTCGTTTGAAAAAGGAAATGGCCTCAGGCTTCCTGCCAATTAATCCAAACAGGTCCACAGACAGGTCTGTATAGAAGTCTGCATAGTTCTATAGAACAACCGTCTTAAAGCAAAAGTCTTAGTGCAAGCCTACAGAGATATGAGGAACTGAGTAAAGGTTCAATAGAGTCCCATTGCATGTCTATAGAGTTCTATAGTGAGTAAAGGTTTTTGTAGAACTTGCATCTTGAGGCAAAGAAAATTATTGTAATGTCATTTTGTACTTTTTTTTTTTTTTTTTTAGATTTTTTTATTGCACAATGTACTCCAAGTCTGTTACGTTTCTTCTTAATGCAGCATTAACAGCCACTATTTGCTAACCATTACCTCCCAGTTTAGCTAGCTGTTGTGTGTAGGGAAGGGAATTAGTAAAGGGCCAAATTTTGAAGAAGAAAAAAAGAATTTTTTTTTTGAGAATTTTTTCTTATTTTGTTATTTATTAATTTTTTTTAGTTTTGTAGAATTTCTTTTTAGAAGATTTTGCAAGTCTGGCAGAAGTGAAGAAGAAGAAGTGCTGGTATGAGTTACAGCAGGCTTTAAATAATGCTGAAATCTGTGGAAAATAAATTAAATCTGCACCGTCATAGACTATGATTAAATGCTTCATGCATCTGGCAACATCCACACCTTGTGCCTAAAGCCAGAACGCGATGTCAAGTGGTAACGCACCAGCTGTTCATGAGGTTACCTGGGACTCTGTGCTTTTGCACACGGGGGGATGGAGGAGGATATAAAGCATAGTAGTGAAAAGGGTTAAGTCTTAAACGTTGAAGACACTGTCTCACTGAATAAACTCCAATAAGCACACCTGCAGCATTTTTTGTGATTTATTTGGAGATTACTAAAGATTTCTTACAAATTGATACAACTTTCAGCCTTCACTTGTATGAAAGGTTATTCTTGTCTATTCAGTTCTTCTTTTGTTTCTCTTATTCAGCTTTTCCCCAGTGAGTGCAATGTGTATATATTTAGCTTGATGATTTCTTTAGCTCTGCAGCTAGCAGTTGAGGTAAACACATGTACTTGCTTGTATTAGGACTGCAGCCCTCCTGATTAATTAAACTTACTCCAAGACTTAGCTTTGGCTCGTTCTGTCTGCCATTCTTGCACTTGTTTATACCAACCTGTAGCAAAGTCAATGTTCTGTCCGGCTTGATTTGCCTCACCTTTCGCCATAGATGACGGAGGTCCAGTCACCATCTTTAACGATGAGCGGATAAATTTGGGAACTTCCTGCAACTTGCACATTAAACACACTCGGTCTCTGACTGCATACTGTCTTTTTCGATCTGCGCTCATTTCTGGTGACAGCTAGCTAAGAAAGGAAATTAAAACAGGAAGTGAACTGTGGTTTACAGATTCAAAACAAGAAGTAACAGACGTTTAGTCTTCCGCACTCAAACTGATAAAAGCCAAACCCTGTATCATAAATTCTCACGATAGGAATAAAGGTGTGCAAACGTCAACAAAAGACAGCCATTAAAAAGGTTAAAAGTCTGAACAAACCAAAACAGTCATTAACTTGTCAGTTCATTAGGGCAGGCTGCTAAATCCTACATAATAAGAAGAATAATACAAAAAAGAAAAAAAAAAGGTTTTACTGTTAGTGGAATTGACTATCAAAACAAAACACGAGTGTAACTTTGACTTCATCGTGACAGTCTGTTAGAAAGCGTGGCGACTGCGTGGTGGTTGGCATTAAGCGTATTATTCTTCAGTGAGCGATCGGTCCACCAACGACATGATGAACGCTTCTTCATAGTGAGCTTTGTGATTGGTCGACACGGGATCATAGGCTGCTGTTGGTTCGTGGGGACGTCTGGGAGGGAAAAAAGAAAAAAAAACAGTTTTTAATTCAGCCATAACAGTTTCTTACCCTGCTCTTAGAAATAAAAAGATCATCTAAAAATAGAAATGACAAAATTGCTAAAGGTTTCGCCTACTTAAATTATAGCCAATCAAGAAGATATTATGGATAAGTATTTGCCCCCTCCCTGTTTTTTTTGCATACTTGTCACACTTAAATGATTCAGATTATTAAACAAATTTTAATATTACACAAAGACAACCCGAGTAAGTACAAAATGTGTTTTTTTATAATGATTGAATTTATTAAAACCCTTAAAACCCAATTGGCAAAAATGCACAACAAACTGTTGGTCAATGACGACTAGAGAAAATATGTGCTTACAGTAGAACCTTGGATTACGAGCAAGTTCTGGAAGTGGGCTCATATTTCAAAATACTCATAAATCAAGTCAGATTTTCCCATAAGAAATAATGAAAATTGAGTGTGTGTCCATGTGTCGGTGTGTGTGTGTCGGTGTCAAATTACGTGCGCGCACACACATAGGAGATGCTGAAACACATGTTGATTATACCAGTAAGAGACAAGCACTAAGAACCAGGGGAGCAGGGGAGACGATTACCCACAATTCCGCACCACAAGAGTGACGCTCTGTGTCAAAATAAGAGGCCCATGTGTGATACATGATATTGGGCACTTGTAAACCAACACTTGCTCGTTTTTTAAATCAAAATTTATTAAAAATCTTTGCTCGTCTTGTGGAACACTCGTAAATCCAAGGTTCCACTGTATATGTAAACCTCGCTGGTGTCACCTTTAACAGGGATATTAAACTGTGTGTGGGTTTTCAGATATGTCAAGTAGAACTAAATTTATCAATACTTTTATTATCTGTTAATTTCATCGGAATATGGGAATGACGTCGCAATAATGTAGAACTCACAATTTTTTTTGGTTATAGAAACAACCAAAAACAACCACAGAAACACTTGATTATGAGTATCTATTTCTCTTTGTAACCCTTTTTTTTCTCAGTCATCTTTGTATAGGTGGGCAAAATGAAATAAAGTATACGTCACTTTATACTGCACAATCCATATCAACATATGTTTATAGAAAAGCAGCAAAACAAAAAATGCCTAAACTGCTCTAAGTTTTAAAGGCTACAGGAAAAAAGCTGTCCTAGCCGACCTGGCCATATGTGGAAAAAGTAATAGCCCCTTGCTAAATCATGATTGAACTGTGATTAGCAAAATCTTTTTGAAACCAGGGTTAAATTTCACTCGTCACACCCAGACCTGATTACTGCCAGACCTGTTGAATCAAGGTATCACTTAAATAGAACCTGTCTAACCAAGTCAAGTATAGTAAAAGATCTCACATCAAACCACGATCTAAAAAACAGCTGACGTGTATCAGTTACGACAGCTAACAGGGATTAGAATTCTCTGTCATTCACATCAGTCTCCTATAAATATCTGCCTGAAATGTTATACTGGTGGCCATGTTCAATTACGAAACTCTGTGTTTCAGTGCAGTTTGGTGCCACTAGTGTTTTTATAACACTTCACAAGTTTAAAGTTATACAACAGATGTTTGTACTTATTACATTACAGTCCATGGTGTTCATGGCCAGAGCATGTGTGAACACCAGACTATCACAGATACCCTAAACCCATGTTTTCTGTTTGTTCTTTCTCTGTTCTATGAAGACTTTCCACTAGATGTTGAAAAGCAGTTATGGGGATTTACCCACAAGAGCATTCGTGAGGTCATGTTGATGTTGATTTGAAGTAATGAGTTGGCTAATCAGAGCTTAATCTGTTTATTAGAGCAGCTTTTGACTCATGTCTTCACTTCTCCTTATTCGTTGCAAGAATCGCTGCGTCTGGTGCAGGTTTACGTTTCTTAGTTTTGCGCTGCCTCGTTCTTAAACGCAGCTCACTTTTTGTCTCTGGTTGAACACCATCCAAACCGTAAGAGTCATGGAATATCTCACCACAGCCAAGTGTCCGTTCTTAGCCTTGACCACTCGGTGCTCCGCCCCAGAGGTGAAGTCGATGACGCCCTCTTTGCCTCTGGAAATTGCAAACCGGATACTGAAAGAGGGAAAAGGATGGCGAGAAAGTCTTAGAATTCCGTTCGTCACCTCGAACCTGTGAGACGCACACAAAACGCGTACACACACCTGTCCTGACTGACGTTGACGTTGTGTATCTTGTCCGACAAGATGGCCAGCTTGGTGACAGCCTCGATCACGTGGTCGCTCTGGAGAACCAGGTCGCCCTTGAAAGAGGAAAGGTCAAAGGTCACAGGCTTCCAGGATCACCACGTTAATGAAGGCGCCGGGAAAATGTGAAGACGATTCTGATTTTCTCACACATTTTCTTTCGATTCTGTAAAGCTGCTTCACAACCATGTCCACTGTTTAAAAAGGTATATTAAGTCAAATTGAATTGAATTGAATCGAATTGGAACGACTTCTC
Source organism: Clarias macrocephalus (assembly GCA_011419295.1). NCBI lineage: Eukaryota > Metazoa > Chordata > Actinopteri > Siluriformes > Clariidae > Clarias > Clarias macrocephalus. The sequence continues at coordinate 6,828 of JAAGKR010001498.1, read as the reverse complement.
TTTTACCTTCTGCTTGCTGTCAGCAGGGGGCAGGTGCAGAACGAAAAAGCCATCACTGAGAGAACTGACTGAGATGCCTACAGAGGGAAAGAGAAAGAAAGAAAGAAAGAAAGAAAGAAAGAAAGAAAGAAAGAAAGAAAGAAAGAAAGAAGTGGGAGGAAGAAATTACCAGATGATACAAAAGTCCTGTGACATAAAACTTAATAAAGACCCTGAAAATCATAAGACAAACATATGAGCATAATCATATGAGCCTGCAAGAATACATATGATGCAAGAACTGTAAAATGTTCTGTGGTGCGCACTTCTTCTTTCGGCTGTTCCCTTTCAGGGGTCGCCACAGTAACTCATCTGTCCCTGTCCTCTGTATCCTTTTCTCTCACACCAACTAGCTTCATTTCCTTTCTCCTTTCTACATCCATAAATCTCCTCTTTAATCTTCTTCTGGACCTCCTGTCTGGCAGTTCCAACCTCAGCGTCCTTCTACTGATATATTCACAATCCCCTTCCTGAACATGTCCAAACCACCAAAATCTGACTTTGACTCCAAAACATCCGACATGGGTTGTCCCTGTGATGGACACTGCGTGCTGAAAGTTCATGTTTGGACTTCCCAAAGCTCCATCTTCCCTTTATTCTCTAAGGTTCTAGGAAACAGCTCTCTGCACGCCAACCTCCCCCCCCCCTCACTGCACATTCCTGTAACATGAAACTAAGAAACTAACACCTACTAATGACAAACACTTCTGACCTTTACTTATTTTTCCATTCACTCATCATCTATACTGCTTGATTTTGTATACAGGGTCTCATGGGGCCTAGAGCCACTCCATTTACACACTATGGGCAATTTGGAATCGCCAACCAGCCTAATCTGCTTGTCTTTGGACATGCAAACTCCACACAGGCGGTCCTGAAGCAGGAATCACCTGAGCCGAGAACCTGGAGGTCCAAGGCACCAGTGCTAACCACCTCACCACTGTGTCACCCTGATTTATTTATTTTGAGTCATTATCTTGAAAATCTGGTACCTAGCAGTGAACCGTAATCGATGCGCTGCTTGATTTTGGACTCCTGAACAAGAACCGCAGACGAGCCGGTCATCAGGAGCTGCCGGGGCCTGGCACGGAAGCCATGCCGATCGTACTTGATGACTGGCACGCCATACTAACACAGGGGAGAGAAAGAGATTGTATAACTATTAAAGTCTCAAATTAAACTGATTTGTCATGTCTGGCTTTACTACCAGTATAAACACAACAGGTTGCTCCATATTCCTTAGCAATACACAGTACAGACCAAATGTTTGAACACACCTTCACATTGAAAGAGGTTGAATTTGTATTATGGCAAGAAAAAAGCAGCTAAGTGAAGAAAAAAAAAACGAGTGGCATCATTACTTTAAGAAACGAAGGTCAGTCAGTCAGTCAGTCCGAAAAATTGGGAAAACTTTGAAAGTGTCCCCAAGTGCAGTCACAAAAACCATCAAGCGCTACAAAGAAACTGGCTCACATGCGGACCGGCCCAGGAAAGGAAGACCGAGAGTCGCCTCTGCTGCGGAGGATAAGTTCATCCCAGTCACCAGCCTCAGAAATCGCAGGTTAACAGCAGCTCAGATCAGAGAGCAGGTCAATGCCACACAGAGTTCTAGCAGCAGACACGTCTCTAGAACAACTGTTAAGAGGAGACTGTGTGAATCAGGCCTTCATGGTAGAAGATCTGCTAGGAAACCACTGCTAAGGACAGGCAACAAGCAGAAGAGACGCGTTTGGGCTAAAGAACACAAGAAAGAACACAAGAAAGAAAACTCGCTGAATGAGAAGGGGTGTCCAAACTTTTGCTCTGTATTACTGTGTGTCATACACCAAAAGATTATGGACACCAGATCCATATGTGCTTTTTGATCATGTCACTCTTCTGGGAAGGCTTTCCACTTAATGTTTAAGTGTGGCTCTGGGGATTTGTGTTCATTCCTCTACAAGGTCTCCAGTTCGTCCTGAAGGTGTTCAGTGGGGTTGAGTTCAATCGGTGCTCTGTGCAGGACACTCAGGTTCTTCCCCTCAAACGCACTCTTAACATGTCATGTCTTGATGGTGCTGGCTTTGTTGGTCTCACAGGGGCATCATCATGCCGGACAAGGGTCTGGGCCTCTCAGTTCATGGGATGATTGTGTGGTGACAGTTTGATGAAGAAACACGAGTGCGATGATCAGGGGTGCACATACTTATACTTTCATTTCTATTCACACACACACACATATTTGCATGTTACCTTCAGTTTGTTTTCACTTCCAAGAGTTTGTCGCACTTTGAGGTTGATCTCTTCATTCTCTGGAGAAAAAGTACAGAAACCGTTGGCATTTTTATTGGTACATTCTCGGCATCGCAGCATGTGTGTATGTGTGTGTAAATATTTATCTATTTTACCCAGCCTGGTGCCCACAAAAAGCCTAGGGACACTTCGAGGGTAGCTGTCCTTCTGACCCCTAAAAATACCGCTGGCTACGACCTTCTGCTCCAACTGTAAACAGAGACGGATCTTTTTACTCACTGTGGTTGTACTATGTGTTTTACTCATTTCCTCTTTTGGTCCTGGATTTTCTTGGTGTGCCCAGTGTGTACAGTATATGTGTGTGTGTACACGTCTGGTGTGTATGTGTGTGTGTGTCTGGTTTCACCTGGTTCTTCCACTCGGGTTGGATTTTCCTGCAGTAGTCGTTGACCAGGTTGCGAATACACAGACGGCGGATGTAGACCGAGGCCTGGGGAAGAAGTGCCAAAAGTACGGATCAGAAGTGGACACGCCGGAACGATCACATGTAAGAACTAAATATATAATAGCGCTGGAAAGGGACATTTTTTAAAAAGAACAACCGTAAACAAGTGCACCTTACCAGCCGACAGAAAGGGGAAGTGTAGCGAGACTGAGTCGCTTATTATAACTCTAGTACCGTGTGAAAGTCTTGTGCAGACTAATGTTTAGCTATAAGTACAAATCGCTTGGTTATTTATTTATTACATAATTATACAAGCGTGTCCCTACATGCTTGTGTGTTCCCATTTTCTGCAATTTGAGAGTGCGATCAACTCCTCACGCTGCTCCAATGTTTCCCAGATGATTTACTGCCTCACAGTAGGACGATAAAAGGTGATGATGACGCTGTCTAATGTTACATTCAATAACACAAAGTTATGGAACTTTGTGCTCATAAAGGTTTATGTTTATACCTTGTTTTTACACTAGGTTGTATTTGTTATCAGCCATACACACTCCCCGCTCGTTAATCGGAGAATAAAATCACAGATAAAGTGACCAAGTGAAGAATAAGTTTTGTCTTAAAATGTGTTAAAAATCACTTGTACCACTTCAGCGCTGTTATTTCGGTGGTGAAAATATGAACAAATTGTCACGGATTCATCAGTGGGGTTTTGGGGCCGTACGTCTAAAACTTTTTGTCACTCCTTGCTCACTCCAAAGAGCTCACTTGGTTTGTGGCCTTCAGCAGGGCGGGGTGGAGCCGCTAGATCTGGATCGGCTGACAGGAGATGATTATCGATGGACCTCGGACTTCGAAGGTGGATGGACTGTACACTGCAAGAGACAGCGGTTGAAGGACTGCGCGAACTGTCAAGAGCCACGTCTTTGTGATCCAGCCACCAAAGAGGAAAAGAGCAATGCATCGACGTTAAGGCTCATTTCCCCAGCCGAGATTGTTGCTGTGGGCACCAGAAGAGCGACAGACGACGGGGTCTTGGGCCACACACAGGAAGGTTCTGGAAGGGCCGTCTGGCTGAGGCTGTAAGAGCCGCGTTGAGGAGCCTGAGGGAGCCGATGCCCATGAGGGTCCAAGCTGCCACTCTGCCGCTGCCATCAAGTGTCTATATGCCAGCTGGGCAATGCCTCATGCACGGGCACATCCTCACTTCTTTCCTTCCTCCTTAAAAAATCCTTCCAATAAAACTATACGTTTCCCCTAAGACCTTCCCTTATGCCTGTGTATCTGTGGTGCTTTTACACAAAATATTCACTTTATCTTTTCTAATTAATATCTATCGGTGCACGTGTTTGTTTACATTGAGACAGGAGTCGATTATTTTAAAGTAGATTATTAAATCCGGCACAGAACTGTTCATAACATCACTTTTGAGGTCACTGTTGGTGCAGGTTAAACCTCAGGCAGAGATCTAAGGACTGCACAAGTTACTTTAAATTCTGTCCAGACAGTTTTACATGATCTAACCTTTAGAGAAATTGTTCGGAGACTGGTTTCAGGTCCGCCAATGTATGAAACATATAGATACCATTGAAAGCGCGAGTTCTGACTAATGCAAAGGCAAAACATCACAAAGGTTTAATGTTATTTTTAGTTTTTTAACCATCCGTGTTTTTACAAATTAATAAATTAATGCCACAAACAGAAATTATGAAAAGAGCTTTGATGAATAATAATCTAATATCTTATAGCAGCTGAGATCAGGTCAGATCAGATTGGCGAAACATTTAATTGTAATTGGTAATCACCAAACATTCATGTTTAAACACTATAAAACCTCCTTCCAGTGGAGAAATGGGGGAAAGTCCTGCAAGAAAATCTGGGTAAATTATTATTAACATCGCTGTATTTTCGGTGTTGTCATAACTGCATTGAAAAGTTCCCTAATGGCGCAGCTGTATTTAGTTACGCTTCTTCCTACAGAGAGAGCGACGGAGCGGTGAGCAGTGAGTAGAGAGAGTGCGTGACCGAGACAGAGAGAGAGAGAGAGAGAGAGAGAGAGAGAGACGGGGGGGGGGGGGACATCTGTTCACTGGTGGCATGACAGTCTGTGCTCTGGTAAACTGAAGATGCTCAAGACATTATATTGTGAAATAAAATATTTCCAGTTGGTTATTGAGGTTAGCCGAGTGTTATAATTAGCTGTGTGGAAAACCCATAGAGATTTTTATTCTCTCTGTGTGTGTGTGTGTGTGTGTGTGTGTGTGTGTGTGTGTGTGTGTGTGTGTGTGTGTGTGTGTGTGTGTGTGTGTGTGTGTGTGTGTGTGTGTCACCTCTTCAAGGGACGGCGGTGGTACCGGCCAAGTCCTGTCCAGAACGTTCTTTGGTAAGTTCCTCTTGATGGTCATTAAAAAGGAGAAACGCACATGGTCCAGGAAGTCCTCGTTATCGGGACAACGAGGCTCGTGCCTCAGGATGAAGCCTTTTATAAACCTGAGAGAGAGAGAGAGAGAGAGAGAGAGAGAAGCATTATTGTCTGACTCATTTTATAATAAACTATATAATTTAGCAGATTATACTACAATTATTCATTATTATTAAGATACATTAAACATTCACTCATGGTCTATACCGCGTTATCCTGTGTACAGGGCCGCGGGGGGCCTGGAGCTTATTCCAGGAGACACCCTAGGACAGGATGCCAAGCCATTACAGGGCACACACACACATATTCACACACTGCGGCAATTCGGGAAAGATTCTCTACATGTCTTTGGACCACTGGATGAAACCGGAGTAAACCCGCCAAGCATGAGGTTGGAGGACATGCAAACCTCACGCACACAGACCTGAGCCGGGAATCGAACCCTCGACCCTGGAGGTGCAAAGGCGCCTTATTGAAATAAACCCCGTCTCCTTATCCTGAATCAGGAGCTGCATGACTATGTATATAAGTAGGTATAAGCATATGAGCATAAACAAACAATGCCATGCACACATCATCTCTATCACACACACACACACACAGACACACACTCACGTGCGGATGGTGTTCGCAGCTTGCCGGCGACGCTTGGCTTTCCTGCGGCCTTTGACGCCCCGCCACCATGACTGGATCGTGATCGCTACACACAGAGAGACAGAGAGAAACAGAGAGAGAGAGACAGAGAGACAGAGAGAGAGAGAGAGAAACAGAGAGACAGAGAGAGAGAGAGAGACAGAGAGAAACAGAGAGAGAGAGAGAGAGAGACAGAGAGACAGAGAGACAGAGAGAGAGAGAGAGAGAGAGAGAAACAGAGCGACAGAGAGAGAGAGAGAGAGAGAGAGAGAGAAACAGAAAGAGAGAGAGAGAAACAGAAAGAGACAGAGAGAGACAGAGAGAGACAGAGAGAGAGAGAGACAGAGAGAGAGAGACAGAGAGAGAGAGAGAGGGCAATTTTTAATACACACACCTGTACACACACTTACACATTGGCTTGGCTCAAAAACCCGTCATCTTTTACATTCCCATTTTCCTACACTTAAGAAAAAAAATAAAACATTCTTATCTTATCTAAAAAAATAAAAAATAAAAAACAGAAAGAACAGGTGCTGCGTGGATCCTTGTTTTTAAGTAATAAGTAATAAGACACTAAATGTTACATACACAGTGGATCTGTAGTATTATTATAATTAAATATGACGACTGGGTGGATTAGCTACCCTGATCATTCCAGAGTCTGTTCCTGATTGGCTGACGTTTAAAGCATTTCCTGTCATGTGATCGGTCACTTACTCGCCCGTCTGATGCGTTGGTATTTGGCCCATTCCCTGTAGCCTCTCCAGTATTTCTGTAAAATGATGGCTACAAAGACAAACACTGCAATTAACTCCAGGCACGCGAAGCATCTGTCGCCATGGCGACCATCATCATCATCCTGACCGATTTCACCAACTCCTCTCCTCTCTCACTCACCGATGGACGGTTTCTTGAGTTCCAGCGCGTCCTCGGTCCGGAAGAGTGTCCTCGGGAAACGGATGAAGATTTTGGACCTTGAGAAAACAAATGCATAAAATTGTATCAATTAATGAGGATTTAATTTTATTGTTTCATAATCAAATGCTGAAAGTTTTTT
>JAAGKR010001497.1:67897-123428 GCA_011419295.1 Clarias macrocephalus | reverse complement strand
CATTCCACAGCTGCCCTGCTGAAGCACACTGGAATTGGTTCAGACTGTGAGGATTTGACAAAGCGGGGGTCTGATTATAGCTGTCGTCTGCTGGGGAGGGAGAGTAGAACACTAGCTCTTTTGTGTTCCCTCTGGCTCAGTGGGAAACGTGGAATGTTAAAGCCAAGGTCTAATCATCTCAGTCATCAGCATCTCCTCCTGGCCTGATGCTTCATCTCTCCACACTTGGAGTAATAATGGGTGTACACACCTTTAACCCAAAAGTGTAGTAATAAATAGTAACAAAATTCCTTGCATGGGATTGGCATTCAGGCTTTGCTTTGTATACCAGTATGTGGTATATGTTTTTGTTCCTAGCCTAAATTCCTACATTTCCCATTCATTGTTAATAGATGGGTTAAATATGGATGTAAATCCCATTTTAATTAAATGCAAAGGCTACAGTTAAAAAAAAAAAAAAGTGAAAACTGAAAAGGTTATGTAACTTTCCAGCTATTATTTGTTATTTGTACTAAAATTAGTATGCTGGGAGATGAATTGTTGAACATTTGGGGCTGGGATATACAGTAGATCTTCCTTTTGAAGAAGAAACAATGCTGTTCTTTTTACAGGCAGGGGAGCATTTCCTTTTTATGTGGCCTAGAAGGTTGCCTTGCATTCACATTGAGATTCACATAATTTGTGGTTTCTATGGTATTCAGGCATTGGTCTCAACATCATTGGCATTACAGACTATTATATATATTTGCATCAGCTTTCTGAGGACACATGATAGGTGAGTATTTGGATATCCGTGTGAATGAAGGAACTGCAATTGATGCTGATATCAGTCTATCATATACAATTATTCTCATTTTCAGCTAACTTTCCCCCAGTTATTGGCACATTTATTTGTGTTGAACAAATCTATATACAGCCAAAAAAAAAAAATAAATCTCACACACCAAGATTTCATTTAGTCATCATTAGCTTTGATTGCAGCACCCACTGTGGTGATGTGTAAAAATGAACGCTTCCCTTCTTACCCTGACACGCCCATCGCTTTGGAATCGGGTCAGTCTGGACTCATTAGACCACATAACCTTTTTCCATTGCTCCCAAGTCCAATCTTTATGCCTCCTAGTTTTCAAGCCTTTTTTTCTGATTAGTCTCACATTACCAGGTTGTTTTCTTATGTCCATGCTGTTTTGTTCCAATCCTGTGAGTTCTCTTCATATTGTGTGCATACGAAAATCTTCTTAAGTTCGCTATTAAACATATCTATGGTGACTGTTTTTTTTTTTTTCACCATGCAACTTCACCAAGTGTTTAAATGATCTTCATTCATGATTTTTTTTTTTCTGACCACATTTCTTCTAAAAAGTGGATGGTTGAGTACAATCCTTACAGATTTTTATTTGTGTGTTGAAGAGTACTTAACCAAGTTCTACGAATTTCATTTTTCCTTAGTTGTTTTCTTTGCTTGATGAAGCCCAATAATTTGACAATTCTACAATGATGACCTTTCTGTCCAGGCAGAGCAGGCGTAGTTAATTAATTGTATGAATGTACAACAAAAGCTTTACTGAGTATCAGTTTTCACCACAATGATGAAATGAAATAAAAAGCAGACCTATGCATTTTATACAAGATCATAACTCCTTTAATTATTGCTGGTAAGAAGCCCAAGTACACAATAAAACACGTTGGGTTGTGCTGGAATTCGAAAATATTTAACAATGGAATCGTTTCATAGTTCTAATCACCAAGAAGTTGACTAATTGTTGCAAAACCTAATACTTTTATATGTGAAGTATAAAATAATCATATAATTTTCTTTTATTCCTACAGTAATCCTGGTAAAACCTTGAGTCAAAACTGTATGGTGAAAGAGTTTCACTTATGAGAATTGCTGTGTTAGTGAGCACTACGTGCCTATTTTTAGTGGACCCAGTGATTGTGTGCATGCCATTTTTATTTTCAGCTAATTGTGTGCATAACTTGCACACAATTTATACACAAATCAAGTAGTTTAATCCTCTAACACTAACCTGTGTATTTATTACTTTATTCAAATGCACCTCTATTTTAAACATAGACTCAGGTTTGATAATGAAGTGCCACCTTTTGCAATACTGTTATCAAACCTTTCAGTTTTTACACTTAAACTGTAAATCTGCTTTAGGAAGCTGTTGGGGTGATGAGTAGCTAGCTGGTCTACATTTCCCAGGGGGGAATAAACTTCACACTGGGACTCTTATCCGAGAAGCTTCTGAAAGAAAATTATTCTTATTCCCATGAGAGGAAGTCTGTACATAATATAACCCCTAAAATCACTGGTTCCCATGGTGTATGTCAGTAAGTAATATACATTGATGGCTTTAATAATATCCCGAGGGCTATTTTGTTCAGAGTGTGTAAAAAAAACTTTAGCAAAACAGCTGCATACCTTGATTTACAATGGTGACCCAGTTATACAGACAATGGAAATTCTATTAAACAGAACATGTACACTTCATACTACAGCGCTATACTTGCCTGTATAGTACCAAAAAACCCTTCTGTTGTGTTTTGATAAGTGTATTTGATCATGGCTGTTTTGTCCTCACAGGCAGAGGCTGAAGTGGCCTCCCTGAACAGACGTATCCAGCTGGTTGAGGAGGAGTTGGACAGGGCCCAGGAGAGACTGGCCACAGCACTGCAGAAACTTGAGGAGGCAGAGAAAGCTGCAGATGAGAGCGAGAGGTGATTTATTTGGACCTAGAATTTCTAAAAAAAAAATGGGCGTGTATAAAGTTAAACAAGAGTTTACCTGGACATTCTAAATTTGTTCTTCAATAATATAAATCAAAGACTTCCAACCCAGCTGATTATTATGCGGTTCATTGTAATGGAGGCCAGCACAATTAAGTAGTGTCATTCAGGAAGTGGTGGACTAACCAAGATTTATTGTCCCATTTTTTTTTCTTCCTTTGTCCACAGAGGAATGAAGGTCATTGAGAACAGAGCAACAAAAGATGAGGAGAAGATGGAGCTTCAGGAGATGCAGCTGAAGGAAGCCAAACACATTGCAGAGGAGGCTGACCGCAAATATGAAGAGGTGTGTACCCACAGTTATACAGGGCGGGCCAAATGTCTAGCTCCATAGTTATATAATATAAATTACAGCAAAAAGGAATGGTCTCCAACGTTGCGCAGTAATGCAAAAAAAAATGCACGATAAATGCAACAAAAAAAAAAAGTAGATTCACCCTCTTAGAGCTTTGATGGTTCTGGGCTGATTCAAATAGACTACTGTCTTAAGACTTGAGTGTGTCTGGTTTTAGTTGATCTTCTCTTGTCAGTTGTGACACTTGTATTGGGTTGAAAATTTTTTTTATAGTATGCATTACATGTATCCCAATAGAGTTCCCACATTTCCCTTTGGCTTCTCAAGGCTTTCTGACTTTTTAAGCTATAAATGATTTCCCTTATTGTGGAGTCAATTTCCTTCTCTCCAGGGCTTCCTTTCACATCGTTTAATACGTTTCCAATACCCGATTGGTTCACCCTTTTGGCACACATGGTACTATTTAACGTGACTGTTTTTGTGTTTCTCTTTCGCTTTCTCGTGTATGTCTTGTTGTCCATTTACAAATTAAATGACTTTGCCGTGGAGAGAGGCTATATTAGTATTTAGCTAATAGTTGAACTTCCTGTTAAGCAAATATAAATACAATATTGATTAGAGGATTAACATTTTAAGACAATCACCGGTGCATTTAATGCATGCCGCAGCAGGTTTACCCACCTCAGTGTGCATGCTTGTTAACAATTTCAAGAGCAGATACACATGTGACTTGACTCTTGATCTCACAGCAAAGTCAACACTGCATTAACCTTTGGAATACAAACCTTTCGATTTAGTGCTTGCAGAGCAATTTTTAAAACCTTACAGCTCAAGTGAAGTGCTAGAATTCTACAGTTTGGTTTCAGTTTAATTACATGTGTAGTGTAGGTCCGACTAAAGATTCAAGAAAACTTATCGATATAGTGCTGACATGTTATTGTCCTTCCTACAGTATGTCACTTGTCTACAGTTCATTTCCCAAGTCTGACAAGTCCACTGAGACTCGCACCGTATTAAGGAGGAAGCAGCACTTGTCTTTGTCGCTGTGTTACTCTGTTGTTAATTGTTTATTTGTTGTTTACCTGCAGGTGGCCCGGAAGCTGGTCATCCTTGAGGGTGACCTTGAGCGTTCTGAGGAGCGCGCTGAAGTGGCTGAGGCGTAAGTATTATTTACAATCAACACGTGAATGAAGTTCAGCCGTTATATGTCAACAATGACAAATAAATTTTTGCTTTGTCGGTTTATGTTGTAGATAATATGCATTCTATATATCCGTTCAAAAAAATATATATATTCTAAATATATCCTGTATGTTGTGTAATATAGTATTTGCTGATATAGTTATATTTTGCATGAACCATGATGCCATATGCTGAATGTTTGTGGGGTCTGAACGACTTTCAAAAGCAACAGACGGGACACATTCTCATATTTCATGTCGTGAATGATCCTTTTATGAAGCTAGATCACTAAGAATTCGTCCCAAGGTATTATTGTCTAATCTCAAGCCACACCCACATAGTATGTTTACTGTTACATTGTAGGTCATGCTGGAAAAGGGACAGTCATTTAGTTAAGTCTAATACCACTGGGCATGATGGACAGTTTTGGAAAATCAGGAAACGTTTACAGAATTACAGTAAATGGATTATTTCTAAAATGGGAATAATAATTTGGCTAATAATTTGTGATGTGTCAAGACATGGCTCAATTTGTCTGATATCTGTGTGCTGTTGTGAAAACAGATTTGAGTCTAATCGATTCAGTTTGTCTTCAGACACTGTCAGATTATCTGCAGTCAGAAAGCAATCTTTAAGAATGACTTTTCTTTCGAACTTTTGTTCGTGATTGAAATGCATGCAAGGTTGCATGCAATTTATAATGTTTCAGTTATACAGAACAAAATTTCACTTGCACCACATGAGTACTTAGTCAGACTTTCTCTCATTACTATGTATTAACTAGACGCATAGTGAAATGTCTGCAGATCCACAGAACAGACCAATCCCATTGTGCTTGCTAAAGCTCTGAATGCATGACTAAAGTAATAACGGATTCACCATCCCAGTGGTTCCTCGGCAATAATTGTGTGGCCAAGGAAAAAAGGACTGGGCTTGGAATTCGAATTTGTATCACTGTCTATTTGTTCACCAGCTGCCTGTGGTCTTTGTCACCCCAATACTGTATTTAGAAAAAAAGAAAAAGCTCTTGGGTTCACTAACCACAGCGAGGATCTTGCTCCTCTCTCTCCGTTTGTTTCCTAAACGCATGCTCCAATGCACTCCACCCTGGGACACACCACGTTTGTGGCTCCCTCTTCTCCCCCATTCCCTGCTCATGTTGGACTAACCCAGTCGAGCCAGACAACTGGAGGAGGAGCTTAGACTCATGGATCAGAATTTGAAGTCCATGATGTGCGGGGAGGAAGAGGTACAGCAGTGACTGTTGCTCAAGCAGCCTGATATTAATGCTGGCCTTTTTCTTTCCTTCTTTCTTGCTGGAACTCACTAACCTTCAATTGAGCTTTGTGCGACTCCTGCCCTGTGCCTCGGATGGCTTCTGTTTCTCAGCTTGTAGGTGAACCATCTCTTCTGCCTGGCAAAGGTGGCCCCTACTAAAGCCTTAGGAAAGAGACTTCTAATGAGTAGAAATATATATATACACACAAGCACGCACGCACAGTACAGACCAAAAGTTTGGACACACTTTCTCATTCAAAGAGGAGACTTTAAGAAATGAAGGTCAGTCAGTCCGAAAAATTTGGAAAACTTTGAAAGTGTCCCCAAGTGCAGTCACAAAAACCATCAAGCGCTACAAAGAAACTGGCTCACATGCGGACCGCCCCAGGAAAGGAAAACCAACAGTCACCTCTGCTGCGGAGGATAAGTTCCTCCGAGTCACCAGCCTCAGAAATCGCAGGTTAACAGCAGCTCAGATCAGAGAGCAGGTCAATGCCACACAGAGTTCTAGCAGCAGACACGTCTCTAGAACAACTGTTAAGAGGAGACTGTGTGAATCAGGCCTTCATGGTAGAATATCTGCTAGGAAACCACTGCTAAGGACAGGCAACAAGCAGAAGAGACTTGTTTGGGCTAAAGAACACAATAAAGAAAACTCTTTGAATGAGAAGGTGTGTCTGTCCAAACTTTTGGTCTGTACTGCATATATTTGTTAAAAAGGAAATAGTTGTGATTGTACGTCTACACCTCTAAAACCACTTTATTTATAAAACCACCACAAGAAAATCTTTTTCCTAATGCGTATTAGCTAAGCACTTTTTTAAATGTCACTCAGGTAAGTTTGTATTGGTATACTGGTATTATCAGAAACGCCTCTTCACCGTCTTCAGGTTGGGGTCTCCTTAGCCTAGACTTCTGCTTTTTCCATCTGCTTAAAATGCTCTTTCTTTTTCTTGTCTTTTCTCTCTCCTCTTTTTCCCCCCTTACTTTTCATCTACCTCTCCTGCTATGGCACAGCAAATCCGGTGACCTTGAGGAAGAGTTGAAAAATGTCACCAACAACTTGAAGTCTTTGGAGGCCCAGTCAGATAAGGTAGGCCAAGCAGCTGGTAACTGTGTGTTTCTGTGAAAAGCCATCAGGGCCTCCCAGTTACAAGCTCACGGGTGTTTGGGTAACTATAGATACGGTTACTGAAGCACTAAGTGGGACAGTATGAAGCCAAAAGGCTTGATTACAACACAGTAGGACTAGTATAGTTAAGAACATTTCTTATTTGTCCCAAGTGATAAATAGCACTTTCACTTCTCTGCTCAAGTTATAAATAATTATATATTAAAAAAAATAATAATTTGCTTGACTGTGCCACACTATTATATTAGTCTCTAAAACTTCTCTTCTGGTAGACTGCTTTTCATTTCCTCTGTATTGCTACAAATAACGCAAAATGCAATCATTTGTAAACATCAAGTAATGCAGGTCTTATTATTAATGTTGTTTTACACTTTTTAATATTTAGTACTCAACAAAAGAAGACAAATATGAAGAGGAAATCAAAGTTCTTACTGAAAAACTGAAAGAGGTAAGCAGTCTGTTAAAGCTTTTCTATTAGAATAAAATAAAAGTGCTTGTGCTTACTGGTTTTTTTTTTTTTTTTACCTGTTGCTTAACTTATTATTATTATTACTATTATTTTCTTAGGCTGAGACTCGTGCTGAGTTTGCAGAGAGATCTGTGGCTAAACTTGAGAAGACCATCGATGATTTGGAAGGTACGTTAGCAAGTTATCAAAAATCATGGCTTTCTATGAGTACTTGACCTCCTGGTCACTAACTGCATCTGTATTAAGAATGTTTCACTCTAACAAATTGTGTTGTTAACATATGCTTGTATTCACTGGGAAGTGTTCACCCAGTATGCGGAAGCATGCGAATACGAATCCCGCCCATGCAACAGCCATTCATTGCTAGGAGTCCAAGAAAGTAAAATGTTCCATGAACTATTGATGAGAAGGATGGTATGCGTCAGTGAGTAAAATGGCAGCCAGTCATTAGGCTCATGCATATGGAAGAGGGCAGATAGCGCTTTTCTTCTGTACCTTTTCATGGGCAGCATTTGAGAAAGGTTGCTAACGTAGTGTTCATGCTTTAGTCTTCACATTTTCTCGATGAGATGAGAGAGCTTGCTAGTGAGTGTAGATTATCGCAGGAGATTAAAAAATATAACAGTAGTGCAACTTGTACATTGGGCTGTTATAACCCTTTCAGACAAACATCATGTGTGGACTGTAGATGGGTTAATTATGGAGCTAACCAGACAGGCAGCACTTTATGAAAAGCAATGAAATATGTGTATGATTTTCAGGCTTCTGAATAAGACAGTATCTCTTGCTATGGTGTGACCTATCAGCCCTGAAAAGGTTAAAAGGGTAATTTTGTGATCGCTATCCGTCCTCTACCGTTCTTATTCTGTCCGCAGTTCATTTATGGGAATTTGACCAAACCTACATAGAATCTTTATCATAATGCATAGATGTGAATGATTAAATTTTTTGTTCTGAAAAAAAAAATTTTTTAAACATAAACAAAGGGTGGAGGGTCTGCTATAAACCATTCATGGGATTTTTTTTTCCCGCAAAAAGCATGGATGTGCACAAGTTGACCAACTTACTAATGAATTTAATTTAAATGAGAGGTGCAGGTTACGATTGCTATACTTTACAGTTCATGTTTAACTAATTAATTTCGTGCCACGGAAAACTGACTTGTGTAGTGTCATGTTTAATACGGTAGATGTGCACTAGCTGTTTCCTTTGTGTCACCTGCCTTAGGACACGTAGGAATCACTATCCGTTATCTAACGCAGTTGTCACATTATCCATCATCCCTCATTTTCCCTTATACTGTATCTAAAAATGAGTTTTCTGTTGGGAATACAGTATCTGGGGCTTTTCGAATGTGACTAGTGTCTCTAGTGTCATAGAAAAATGTTGCATCACTCAAATGGAAAGTAAAAATAAGTACATTAAAATATTGACAATTGTTTGCTGTCGTTAAGATCTAACCTGTGTGATGCGGTATGTGTGATAAGTATTGCATTTTATCATTGAACAAATATGGTGTAGTTGGAATAGCGAGATTTGCCAGAATTATCATTAACTAATTGCTGGTATTAATGATGATAACCTATGGTGACAGATCATGATAAGTATGGTTCAGCTTAGCATGCTTAATTGTAAGGATTGAATTTAATCAGGTCTTTTAGCTTTATTGCATGTTTGTTAGATAGATATTTCAACCCCATTAAAGCTCTATATGGTCATGCTTTTATGTTAACTGTGTGAATCGACCACATAACACTAACAAGGTTGTGAAGTTCATTACTGGCAATTTCATAACTTTGGAACAAATGTGTGTATACCATGCTGAGTTTGAAGTCCAGAACGCATGTTTTATTTCAAACATAAGATACATACTGCCCAATAGTTATGATTGCCACTATGCATTTATATGATTTAAAGCAGTGGTCTTTAATCTTATTAGCAATTTACCTATGTGGCTGTCAGCTTTCATAATGAGATAAAACAAAAAACCCTAGTAAACCAGTGGAATCAGATGTGACTCCTGCTTAAAATACAAGTCCTGCAGCCACTCCAGCAGATAAGATTGATGACTCTTTATACCGGGATTAATTTAGTCTATTTTGTCAGTATTATAGTTGCCAGTCATAGATTTGTTTTATGCAGCTAAGAACTATTTCTGCTTTCTGACCGTCTCTGCCCCCCACCCCCCCACCCTCACTCTGTTTCCTTCTATCTCTTTCTGTCTATTCTTTTACTGTTCCTCTGCTGTGTGCGTGTGGATGAAACGCAGACGAAGTATACGCTCAGAAGCTGAAGGGCAAAGCCCTCAGCGAGGAGCTGGATCTGGCTCTCAACGACATGACAACCCTCTAAACGCACTCTCTCACCCTTTCTCCACCTGTGCCATCTTCGTCATCCCTGTTCCTTCCGTCCTTCTTCCTTGGCGCTTCCTACATCAGGCTCATCTGGGATTCATTTATTGTCATCCTTTTGGCATGTTTTTATTTAACTCCACTATTTAAATCAGATCCCGGGCTCTGTCATGAAATCAGTTTTCAGGAAAAAAAACAAATGTATAGTTTCTTAATAAACGAGTTTGATACTGCGTACCCCAGGGAACTGGTCTGGGTCCTATCTTTTTTTTTTTTTTTTTCCCTTTCCTTTCCTCTTTTTCGAGGTAACAACACTGTGTTCTGTTTCATTGCCTTTCTGTTTAAAATATATTTCACTTCTTGAGCTTTGGCAGTTCGTCAGTGTTTACACATCTGCTCCATTGTTCTGCTGGAACTTGTTCAGTATTTGTTCTCTGTGTTTCTGTAGTGCTTTATTTTCTCCCTCTGTAATAAAAAGCAAAAAACCTTTCCTTTCTTTCCTCTTTATTTTTCCGCTCAGACACTATTAATGCTTCTTCGTCGCCAGTTCATTTATAGCTTTGGATGGAATTTTTGCATTTCGCTGCCAAGAATATTATAATTTATGTCTGTGTTAACTAAGATTATTTGTCCTATTTGTTACCTTCAGCAAGGATGTGCCAAATGTCTGTTAGTAATTTTGAGATTCACTTCGTCACTGGACTTTTGAAGAGAGAGAAGGACAATGATACATTGAGAATTATGACTTATTATTTAGTATTCTTTTAGTAGAACTGTTTTTATATATCTTATACATATCTTGTTACTTTGATTTGCATTCCAAAAAGCAAAAGCCTCTTTAAACCACGGAATGCATAACTCAAAAAGGAAGATGGGGAAAAAAAACAATAATTGTCCTATGAATGATCATAGTGTTAACAGTTGTAATAAAAACAGGCCTACGAAACGTTTGTATTTATGATGTCTTTCCCATATCATTCACTTGTATTAGTGTATTGTATTTTATTTTTGTATTTTTAAGAAGCAGCTTGTTCTTTCTTACTGCACTAACCTCTCACTCCCTGTCTTTCTTTCCTCATTTATCTTTCTCTTCATCATCTCTGCTCTCTCATTGATGTTGAAATAGATTACCTTCCACGATGGTGGAGACGGTGGAGAAAAACATACTTATGACCATGAGAGTAGGTCTAAATGAGCTCAGCAGCTGAGTCTGTCCAGATGAAATTCTTTTCGTTTTCAAGATTATTCACCCTCATATGTGGTGACTGAAAATTTGGCCGACTTTAGAAGTAATAGTGTAAACTCTAAACCTATGCTGTCAGACAGCAGACTGAAGGGTACTTTGGTGAGTTGTGTCTTTTGGCTCACAAAATAAAACCTTTGCATGTTATGGAATGGATTGTGCATCAGCTCTGAATTAGCTGCTGCAATATAATGATACAGTAACTTTATTTATCGCACGCAATGTGAAAATCATTCCTCATGCTCCCAGAACCACTTTACCAAGTCCTGGAATATATTGAAGGAAAAACTCCATTGATGTGATACCCTGGTCATTCAGTACATTCAGGTCGTCAGCTGACTTCCTGAGACTCTAGACATGACCAACTGAAGCAACCCCACATCATAACATTGCATCCAGAGGCTTGTACAGTGGCTAATGTGCAATGATTCTTCTTGCCCTGAACTACCCATCTTTCTGGAATAGGGTCTACCTGGACTCATCAGACCACATGACCTTTTCCTTGCTTAAAGTCTAATCTTTATGGTCATTATCAAATTTAAGCATTCATTATGATTAGCATCACCGAAAGGTGTTATTTTTTATTTTATTATTTTTTTTTTTCACATTGGTGTTCTCATTACATTAACCCAATTCCATTAATTTAAAAAATCTTTAGTTGTTTTCTTTGCTTGTTGCAGGCTAATAGTTTCAACCTTCTAAAGCAGTAATTGTTTGGGCAGGTAGTATATATTCCTGCCTGGAAATATGAAACCCAATAGTATGAATGAAAAACCTTTCTACAGCTCCAGAAAAATGACACGCTTTCACTGGCCACTTTCTTAGATACACCTTGCTAGTACTGGGTTGGACCCGCTTCCCTGCCTTAATTCTTCATGGCCTAGATTCAACAAGGTGGTGGAACCTGATCCACTGCTAGTCCAATACTGATATGATGGCATCACACAGTTGCTTGTTGAGATCTGGTGACTTTTGGGGGTCGTTTGAGTACAATGAGCTCATTGTCATGTTCAAGAAATCAGTTTGAGATGATTTTAGCTTTGTTGCATGACACATTATCCTGTTGTCATTAAGGGATGGACATGGTGAGCAACAGTACTCAGATAGGCTGTGGCATTTAACCAATGCTCAACTGGTCCTAAGGGGTCCAATGTGTACCAATAAATTATCCCCCACACCATTATACCACCAGCAGCCTAAACTATTAAAACAATGCAGTATAGATCCTTGCGTTCATGTTTTTGACAAATTCTGACCCTACCATCCGAATTTCTCTGAGACTCATCAGACCTGGCATTGTTTTTCCAATCGTTTATTGTCCAACTTTGGCAAATCCAAATCGTGGAAACTGTAGCTTCGATTTCTTGTTTTTAGTTGATAGGAGTGGCACATGGTGTGGTCTTCTGCTGCTGTAGCCCATCTGATTCAAGGTTTGTGCGTTTAGAGGTGGTCTTTAGCGTACCTCAGTTGTAATATTTTCAGTTACAGTTGCCTTTCCCTCAGCTCATACTAGTCTGACCAGTCTCCTTTGACCTCATGGCATCAACAAGGCATTTTTGCCCAGAGAACTGGCTCTCACTGGATATTTTCTCTTTTTCCATTCTGTGTAAACCCTAGAGGTTGTGCATGAAAATCCCAGTAGACTTTAGGAGAGCAGCAGTTTAGGAAATACTCGGACAACTAGAACCCTTAGAATACTTGGAACATCTATGACATGTTCAAAGTCACTTAAATTATCATTAAAACTATAGGAAGAATAAGTCGTTGCCTCAACAGCATTTTACTTGAAGGCTATAAGAAAGCAGAATGCGGAAAGTTCTGAAGACATTCTTGTAGTAAAAGATGCACTCTTTTTTTTACAATGCTGACACTGGCGACTCCTTTCCTAAATGTTAAGCAGTTGTCTCCATACAGAAAACTTCATCTTACGAACAACGGATCACTTTGCATGTGCTTGTCATACGAGAGTTTACCAATGAGGAAATGGACTTTGCAGTTTAGTGCGCATATGAACCTCAGCAGCAAACTCATTTCCCCTCTCATCCGTTCCAACCACTCAGCATTCAGCCTCACCAGTATAGCAATCACTGGCCTGATTAACTTCATCTGCACCTGTTTGACACTTTTTATGCTTGAATGTTTCATAGGTCAATGTGTGGCATTAATAAACTAAAAAGCATCCCTCTGAAACTGCTCAGGTACAGGGACTGGACTGAAAATGAGAGCAAAAGGAAGCCTGGAGCTCTATTTCTCAAGATTACATTAGAAATACAAGAAAGTCTGTCTCTTTGGAAAAGAAAATATGAATAAAACGATTGAGGGCTCAGGAAAGTTTTGTATGTTTCAAAATCTGTTGGTGTTTTCCACACAGATTTTGATTCACTTGTCTACAGGTTCAGCACTGACCCAATTACAGGCTAATGAGAAATTATTTATAGATTTATGTTTACATATTATTCAAACTCCTAAACTGAAAAGTGGTCTATACAATGTTTTTTTTCCTAGGTTAAATTAAAGTGAAAGTGCTGGACTGAGACTGGTCTAACAACCAAATAATAAAATACTAATTGTTCCTGTGGTCTTGTGGTCCCTTTTCTTGTCTTTTGGACTCGGCGCTCAGCTCAGCGTCATATCAAGCTTGATTCTCCATGATGGGAAATACATGGACTTATTTATCATAATTTCCAACTCGGAGGACTTTAATCTTGTTCAAAGCCACAGTAACAAACATAAATGGCATTTTTTAAAACCTCACAGGAAATATTTGTCTATACTTTAGCTATGACTTTGAAATCAAGGCTGCTGTTTATTAGTGGGAGTAACTGGAGCATGGGAATAAGGTTTATGTGATTCCATCCGTCCCTTTATGGGATTACTAATGCTTATGTGAACTGGACAAACATTTATATAAAAAGACATGTTCTAATTTTCAGGCTGTGATATTTTTTTATGCTTTCTAAACATGCTTGTTTCTTTTGGACTAATGCATTTTTTTTTCAGCTGATTAATGTAAATTAGCTATTAAATAAACCTCTGTATTTACAGTCTGAGGTCATATTCCACTGTGACTGCTGACTTAGCTTTTTAGATACATCTACAATATTGTAAATTAATATAACTGTCACACTCCGTTCTCTGAGCCTCTCAGGCTTTTTGACCTCCGCCGGCTGATTACAAACCGACTTGATTAGATTTGTGTGTATTTGCTATGGCATCTGAGGGACGTGCACTTAACTAGGAAGTTTTTAACACTTTAAAGGCCTTCAGGCAAACTAACTGAATTTACCCTTGAATTTGTTAAACTGGTTGCAGTATATGTGCAGGAAAGTAGCATATACTGTACTAGTGTGTAAAGTAGATAAAGTGACCGGGAACATTTTCTTTTTGTCCTTTATTGGCTGTTTACCAGAGTTTGACCACAGATCTACTGACAACTTTTCCCAGTCCATCTAATATATGGTTTAAAATATATAAAAACATTTTTTTTCTACCAGAAGAAGCATTTTTGGGACATTTACAGTATAATTTTGTCCCATTAATTGTGCCTGAATGTTTTGGCTGATCACTCCGGTGAGGTGGAGGCGCTGAGCCGAAGCAGACGCTGTCCTCTGTGACTGCTCCTTTGTGCTGAGTGAAACCCAAACCTCACCTGACATTTCACTCGCACAGCACACATTAACTAGTCTCTGTGCTGAGAGAGCTCAGGCTCGCCTCGTTTAGGGACGAATCAGGGGTCTGGAATCTGCTTCCTGCTTATGATCGTCTAAACAAAATCACATGCTGCTTTGACTGTCTACTCTATTAAAGACAGTTCTAATGTTTATTAAGTAGAAAAAATTGTTTGTGTCTACTTTATAGAGTGACCGTACTTTTTGTACTGTATTTTAAAAAAATTATTTTCTGACTTTGTTCTTGTTTGTTCATCTTTGCCACCAGAGAAACTAGCCCAGGCTAAAGAGGAGAACCTAGGCATGCAGCAAGTGCTGGACCAGACTCTAATGGAGCTGAACAATTTATAAAGTGCGAAATCTGCGCCACAAACAAGAGTCTTACATGGCATAGAGCTTTCCAGTGGAGTCCATGCGGCAAACATGTGCAAACACATCCCTCAGAGGGGTAAGGTCTGAGTAGCTTTAGTTTGATAGCTCCAGATTCCCTGAAATTACACTCTGCAATTTTATACAGTAGGTGTAGGTAGACTCTAGGCCCATTTGATCAAGTTTTATTCGTAGTTCTAGAACCAGTAGTATACCCATCAAGACAAGTGACATGACAGTGTTTTGGCTTTTTGAGTAGTCCTGACACATGTGACCAAAATAACTTCTTGATCTAATTACTAATAGGTGTTTGTTCTAACCTCAGAGCTATTTGCTCATTCAATAACAGTGATGCTTTAACTACTCCACTGCCTCATCCCCCGTGCTTTAGTCATTCCATTGTTTTACTTGACCAAAATATATCAAAATAACAGCGGGACTCATTGTTTTTTAATTATGGATTTTGTTCATTGTTTATGTAATATGGACTGATTTCTTGTGTGTAAACAAAGCACAGAATAATCTTAAATGTTTACAAATTACTATCATCAAATGGACCACCTGCATGGCTGTTACTGCTTCTAATCATGAACAGTCCGTGACCGGTCATTGATTCATGTGCATTTCACACACTCTATACTGTACTAAAGATCAGCTAGGGAACTGGTTTTAGTACTTTTGATCAAATTCATTCTTAATATATGGGTCAGCACCAGTCAGAGTAAACACAAGTGCATGTTTACAGATTTGAAATCAGTCCTTTTTTTTTTTTCACCAAAATGTCTGTCATAGCCAAAGTAGCCATGCTGATTAAACACACTCTTAATCTAATTTTTGATTTCTAAACGTAGATGATTTGGACAGTATATAATGTCTAGGGTACTTCATGTTTCATGGTGTTTCCCCTCAAATTATTACCATGATGTATTAAATCTGACTCATATGCCATTGAGGTACACTGTTGGTGTTTTTTTTTTTTTTTTTTTAAATAAACAGGATTTTTTTTTTTTTTTTTTAAGGTTGTGACCTTTTAGAATAATTGACAGGAATGTGTTGTGATATTGATCAGCCCATTTTTGAAGTATCATCTAACTATGCAATTATGTAAGCTCTTTGTTAAAGATTATTAAAATGTTGAATACAAGCACTCTCTCTGTGCATTTATTTTTTACTCTTTTTTGGTGTCTTCATGAAAACTAGTTCATCATAACTGCAATAAATACTAATTTAATACACACAGTGTTTACCCACTACCACTAATGTGGGTGTTTTCATGCCTCACAGTTTCAGTGTATGATTAAATGTTTTGCCGACACTGCTGTTTAAATTCTTGGGCTTTTATGCATATTTTTATTTTATTATTTTGCATACTAACATTTTTTTGCACCCATACTGTGAGGTAATAATATATCTGCCAAAACATTGGAGCAGCATGAGGAGTGGCAGCGAGTTGACTGCATGCTCTATTCGCAGGTAATAGTAGCACGCGGGCATCAGGATCTGCATGTGGGTGGCGCTGCGGGTAAATAATTAGGAATCATTTTGTTTTTTCCCAACTTAGGATCCATTGTTTGTCCTAAATATCTTAAGTCAGAATTGCTTAGCTTGCTCCATTCCTTTTGCACCATCATAAAGTTGTAAGGTAAACCGTTATACGTCAGGATCTTTACTTATATACCATATACTGTGCATTTTTTCATATGAACTCATAACAAGCATGCATATTAAAAGTTCTGGTATGCAAAATAAATTCCTGTGCTTCAAAATGAGTGTGTAACATAAAGAATTTTCAGTGAAAGGTTCAACATTACACTCAAGTAGATATATGATACTTTAGGGCTGGAGGAAGATGTATGTCTCCTTTCTATTTGATTGGTCCATCCTACGCAAGTCGTTTATGCAGGTCACTATGAATAAGGGCGTCTAAAAATCTCATGAATGTAGATGTGCTATAAATTTTTATCAATGCCCTTGTATCTGGTAATATAGAACTTCATCCTAACATTGTAACTTTTCTTAACATAAAATATTAAAGGTAAGTTAAGACATACCCTTAGTATTGAATACACAATAATATGAATGTTTGTTTGTTTTGCCTTACTTTTAAAGTATGCATATTTATTTTACATTCTTTCTTGAAAAATATAAAAATGTATTCTTATTATGCATGTATACCCGTTTTAATCTTTATAAATAGTATATGTAATAATCTTTTGTATGCATTCTCAATATTGTCATAGTTTACTGTTAGTTTTCCTATTTACAGGAAGTTGATTTCTGAATGTAGACTACTTTAATAGATCTAAAGATGTGTCATGTGTTAAATACTTCCTGTTTATAATGATCTCTACTTCAAGTTCTTACCATGGTATATTAAAGCTGGTGATTGTGTTATTTACCTACAATGGCTATAAGAAAATAACTGATGACAATGTGATTTAACAACCTGTAACAACACAATATGTCTGCTATTCTGTCTGCTAGTTCCCTACCCTACTTAAAGACTTTCATATATGGCAATAAAGTACAAAAGCACACAAAGTGCAAAATAAATATTTGACATAATGCATAGATGAAAGGTTTAATCTCATGCTTTCTTATAATAATTGAAACACAGAAACATAAGCCTAAAATAAGAACATACACATTGTATGCAAAATAAATATGCATAAGTGTTCTATACATGTTTCTGTACCTACTGGTAATGAGTACATTTCTCATGTTGGAGGTCTATGCTTGCTTGTATGTATTTAAATGAGTATGCGTACTAAAATAGGTAGTATGCAACTTAAGTACAGTATGCATACTTAATAAATAATTGTGTGCCATAAGTAGAAAACAGTGTTAAAAGTAATGCTAAAGATATAGCTGCTTCACAGTTAATATGCTAAAATGTTAGACAAAAAAACTTTAAAAATTATTTTAAAAAACGTGTAAACCCTGGCCAGCAGGAAAATGAAACGTCCATACATAAGTGTTCATCAACATGCACTCATCGCTTCATGCTCGTGATTCCCAGCACATGTATTCCTCTGACACTTGTGCTGATAGTACCCTGTGCTCTCTATTAAAAATTCAAATACAGTTTAATTAAACACCATGAGAGGCACAACTCCAAGAATTGCAGTCTTTTGCAACATTTATTGAAAAATAGCAATTTCTCTAACACATTCACTTATGGAAAATCCATCAAAGGATGTGTAACACAATCTACTGTAACATGCCATTCTGCAAAACAAAAAAGGAAAATTCAGAAGCGGTGAAGAATCTGTTTACTTGTGCGGTTTCTGAAGTTAAATTTACTGATCATTGAGTGGCTTTTTTCACACAGATCTGGCACAATAAATGCAGGCAGTTTAGTGACTGTCATCATACTCAAATTAATGCAACGTGTGTGAAAATCACATGAAGGCCATCTTTCAAACTGCTGCCCTGTGTGAACTCTAAATTAATTACTAAGTGTTTGGTGATTTTTCATCTGTTATTTGTAGCGTCTGTTACCGTTTGCTTGTGCGCTCTCTGTGTCAGCCATGTTTATTTCTCAAATATTTTAATGAGCCCTAGTGAAATGAATAAATACTAAAAAATAAATTCATGTTAAACAAACTTCCTGTCTTTTTTACTGGAAGGACTAGTCATGTTATACAATGTGTTTTATTCATTCATTCATTCATTCATCTTCTTATCTCCTTAACTTATCCTGAACAGGGGGGACTGGACGCTATCCCAAGAGACTTTGGGTAAATGGTGGGGTCAGGGTGGACAGGGTGCCAATCCATCTCATGGCACACACACACACACACACACACGCACAATGAGCAATTTGAGAATGCCACTTAGCCTAATCTGCATGTCTCTGGACTGTAGGAGGAAACCGGAGTACCCAGAGGAAACCCACCAAGGTCCATGTGTGTATGTTCTTCCCGTGCTTGGTGGAATTCCCCCATGTACTCTGGTTTCATATTTTATCCAGACTTGGATTAAATAGCCCATATAAAATAGGGGTTTTTCATCAGGATGTGCATCAGGCGTAAAACCTGTACCAAGTTGCTGTGTGGAATGGATGGTCCGCCGTGGCGACCCCTTGACGGGAGCAGCTGAAAAACCAAAAACAAGTTCCTGTGGATTTTGCTGACAGTAACACATTGAGAGATAAAAATAAATGAATTCATCTTCTGATTATCCTGTACAGAATTGCAAGGGGCCTGGAGCCTGGAGCCTATACCAAGAGACTTGGGGCATGAGGCGGGGCACACCCCATCACAGAGCACACACACACACACACACACACACACACACACACACACACACTCACTCTCTCTACAGGCAATTTGGAAATGCTAGTTAGCCTAATCTGCATGTCTTTGGACTGTCGGAGGAAACCGGAGTACCCGGAGGAAACCCACCAAGCACGAGGAGAACATGCAAACCTTAAGAACTGAAAATGTATGTGAAAAAAAACAAACACATTTCCAAGTCATTGTATCATTCAAATTATTCATTGTAATTATTAAAAGAATCATCTCTTAAGATAGTAGAACTAGACCACAAGCCGTGAATGTTACAATCCCTTCTTGTTCCTGGGGCCCAAATCTCACTTAACACTGGAGTGCACACTCCGGGGTGAGAGAGAGAGAGAGGTTGGTGTGATTGGAATACGGCCCAGAGCTGCTGGTCTGGAAAACCCGGAAGTACAACAAAGCAAATCATCTGACAAACAAAAGCCTCAGGAAGTCGCATGCTCCGCTACGAGACGAAAAAGAGGAATTCCGTACTTTGAAGATGACACAAGAGAAAAAACGGATATTAAATCGGAATTAAGTGGCATTCAGTCAAAAAAACGGCTCAGATTTTAGTCCCGAGTCGGCTAGCAGCAGTGCTTCATAGCTTTCCCTGCTGGGAGTGTGTGTGTGTGTGTGTGTGTGTGTGTGTGGCAACCGGTGAAATGACTTTGTGCTCGCATGGGTGCTTTCTTTGTTCTGTCTAAGGGAAGTTCAGCTCGTATTATCTGTTGAAGCGTTTACGTTACGTTTTACAAAACGTCCACGCGAGACTTGTTAGGTGTTTGTGAACAGCCCTGGTGCTAACTGGCTAGCTGGAAGTTTGTAAAGGAGGAGGAGGAGGAGGAGGATGACTGTGGCGGTGTTTTTCGGCTGTGCTTTTATAGCATTTGGCCCTGCGTTCGCGATGTTTATTTTCACCATCGCCAGAGATCCACTGCGAGTCATCATCCTGATCGCAGGGTGAGTATAAAGCTGACGCGCAGACTCTCGCACACACGCGCAGGGACACGCAGACCCTCGCGCACACTCACGCGTAGACATGCAGAGACACGCAGACCCTCACGCGCACCAAAGCAGCCTGGGTTCACCGGTAGATCCTCAGGTGACTGTTGAAGTGGAACACTTTGATCACAATGGATCTTTAGTTTTAGTCTGATGCATGATCTGTGATTTTACAGCAGCTCAAGGGTTACCCAGGTCTCAGGGTTTGGTTCAGCATTACTTTTCCTTCTTAGATAACACTAACCTGGATGAGTTTGTCTTTATGGCTTTGTTAGTATCCATTAAAGTCAGCTTTTGTTAATCGATTGCATGTTGTTATCAGGTTTAAGTCTCAGCACCACCCATCGGTGGCCCTTCCTTAACCCTGTTTGCCTCAGTGTATCTTGGCTGACCCTGTGCTCTGACCCCAACTTCCTAACAAGCTTGGATTTGCAAATAAGAGTTTCACAGTGCTCTAAACTACATGACAAATAAAGCCTTTTCCCCATCTTCTTTTTCTTACCCTTCATTATAGGTGCTAGATTATCGCTGTTGAGTTTTACTGTTTGTAATCTTGTCATCATTAGTCAATGCTAGAAAATAATTTTCATCACACTTTAGTAATCAATGAACCTCATATTAACTATAAATATAAATCATTATAACACAAAATAAGTCTGCATCCACAAGCATGGACGAGTTTGTGGATGCATCATCTTTGCATCTTGAACAATTACACCCAGGTGTCCACAAACTTTTGATCAGTAACATAATTGAACATGTTCTATATATGTTGAATGTAATGTTCAGGCAAATATAGGGAGGAAAAATAAGCCAATAAATCGCACTTCTTTCACTTGAGAGGTTTAATTAATGTGTTTACAAATAAAACCACAGTTTTCCCTTTTTTTCTAACATTCACAGTAGGACCACAAATAATTTTTCACTCCTGTTTGAACTACAGAATTGCTCTGTGTAACCTGAGTAATGACTTCTGTCTATATTTGACACTCATGCAATCATGCATAAAGTTAATAGAGGGTGTGTGTGTATATGTGTGTTTGATTTTCAGGGCTTTCTTCTGGCTTCTGTCCCTCCTGTTATCCTCTCTGGTTTGGTTCATTGCGGTGAAAGCTAGCAGTGCAGATGATGTCAAGCTACAGAAGGGTCTTCTGATATTCGGGGTCGTCTTCTCAGTCCTCCTTCAGGAAGTTTTCAGATTCGCCTACTACAGACTGCTCAGGTGAGAGCCCTCGCTATTCAATAGTGAGTAGATATTCAATAGTTTCTAAGTAGACAAACCCTTTCACACATGTATTGATTCAGAAATTATGGGACTGTTGGACAGAATACTTTGTCATGGTGCATTCTGGGATGCATCAATTTCAGCCAATCAGTAACACTTCCAACGCTTCCAAGACTTCCATAATGTAGCCAGAACTAAAAAAAATTGTTTAAAAACAGTTATGTGTAACAGGATTTGCAATCATGGCAAAGATGAACAAGTGACTCTTGCTACAAGTAAATACTGAAAAGTTTGACTGTTAACAAGCAAGTTAAAAAATTTTTTTTTTTTAATATATAAAGCTTATTTACTACAACAACAGTCGTTGTCCGGGATACAGTACATAACGTACGTGAGAATGAAATAAGAATTATTAAAGACTGAAAATAGAGCATACTAACAGGGCACATTAAATAAATTATGCTGTAATGAGTTTTAAAGAAAAAAAACTCTTAAAAAGCAAGCATAAACATAAAGAGGGGCCTAAAAAAAACTTTATCCACACTTCAGTAGTTGTTATCTATGCCCCTTTTCTATGCAAAATTTCATTATGGCAGCAATTCGTAGTATTATGTTTCCTCTAAAGATGTTAGTAGTCGCACCATCGTTGATGCTATCATGTGATCGTCAGAAGGGAGGCATATATTTTTCATATTGAAGTGTGTTTAAATTTTATTGGGCCCTTCCGTATATGATTTTATTTTTGATTGTGGAAAAAAAAGGTAACCGATGAGGCTGCCAGTGCTGTGAGCAAGTGCTACTCTAATGCTACTCTAATACCTACTCCCTGCTCCCTACTTTAATACAACCTGAGCCTAGAACGAACATTGTTTACGTCCGTCGTCCTGAACATTCCAGCCGAGGAAGCACAGTGTCTACAGGAAGTGTTCATTAATGAACAACTGGGAAATAAGATAATGAGTTGGTGAGGCATCAGCTTTTTTTTATAACAGTGTCAAAGGTTTATGTAGAACTGGTGTTCTGGGTAGAGGTGTCATGCCATGGTTTAGCGCCACTGATTTAAGTTTTATGAGGAGCAGTTAGTTAAACTCCAGTAAGACGTTCTGGCATATAGCTTTCACAGGTTTTATTTATTTATTTATTTATTTTTTAAGCATCAGCAGGAATTGGTTTAATGTTGCATGTGATTTGCTTTTAGTATTTCCTCTACTTCCTCTTTTACTCTTGTTAGGCGTGTCTAATGCTATAAAGTGAAACATGTACTGTACATAATGTTTTCTTAAAGAAGGAACATTATCTGTAGCTGTAATTCAGTCTTTCAATCAGTCTGCTCCCTGCTACATCTCTGAAGGCCTGTATTTTTTACAGTTAGAATCACTGTGTGTGTTACATGTTGCTCCTGTGGTGTGGGCTGATTGGCATTTCAAAATTCTCTGCTGTGTATTATTGGGTGTGCAGCACCCTGTCCATGGTTCCCCTGCCATGTGCCCTGTGTAAGGCTCCCGGCCCACCTAGACTTCTGCATGTATTTGAAATGCATGCATGGTATTATTATTATTATTATTATTATTATTATTATTATTATCGGGAAATGTGTAATTTGAGAAGAAACACATTAAGAAGGTTTAGGAATGTTAAACCTCAGTGTCAGAGTATATTAAAAACATAGCTAAGTATAGACTTAGGATTCTTTTAAAACAAACCATTGATGCTGGAATGAAAGAGGAGGAGGAGGATGAATGTTCAGTTATACGTCCAATAGAAACAAACCTGAGCTTTGCATAATGTGTGTTTTTGTGTGTGTGTTTCGCATCATTAGGAAGGCTACCGAAGGCCTGGCAGCGATTAGTGATGAAGAAACTTCACCCATTTCTGTCCGACAAATGGCTTATGGTAAGATATGCTATTTTATGTTTACATTTTTTATATTTTGGTAATTTGTGAATGACAGTGTGTGTACAGTTTCAACAGACAGATACGTCTCTTCCGACAATTTATCCGTTGATTTTCAAGGAATTTCACTCTCTCAGTGTTTACGAGAACGATGCAGTGAGTTCTAAGCCGCCTCATGATTCACGGATGTACTGCATTCTTTAAAACGTCCGCACCATTTAGATGTTTCACCTATAAGCCTCATCATTGTACTGTGCTGGATGTTTTTTGTTGTAATTATTATGATCAAGTTAAGTTAAGTAGGTTTTTATCATTATTTCAACCATAGACAGTTCAGTACACAATTAAATGAAACAGTGTTCCTCCAGGACCAAGGTGCTACATACATTAACAGAAACTAACTAACTAGGACCTAATTAGCTGACTATCTAAGACGAACCAAATTGATACCATAAATTAAAGAAAAACTATTGTAAGTATTATACAAAAGACAAAATAAAATGTGCAAATGTGAATACAAGAGCAGCAACACCCAACAATGCAATATATTGTGTTGAGGTAGTGCAAGTTGGATAAAAAACAGTAAACATTTCTTGTAAAAGTAGCAGCAGAGACTGGAAAGAGTACTGTACTTGTGCAAATAGCAGCTAATAATATAAATATTGTGCAAAAATACAATTTCAGGTTGGTGTGTGAAATTGCTGGATGGTTATAGATCAGTGTGTATGCGCATGTGTTTTAGTCCAGTCCCATTTCATTTAGGTGAATTTTTATTTGAGTGACTGCGTTTTTCAGATGGCAGAAGGTTAAAGAGTAAATGTGAGGGGTGTGTATGATCAGCCACAATGCAGAACGTGGAACCGGGGTCTCTCTCTTAAATGCAGAAAAGAGAGACCCCGGTGATCTTCTCGGCCGTCCTCACTATCCACTGTAGGATCTTGTGATGGCACAACTCCCAAACCAGACAGTGATGCAGCTGCTCAGGATGCTCTCGATAGTCCCTCTGTAGAAGATTAACAGTGAGGGTGAAAATTTAAAAATTTGTGGGTAGTCCTTAAAAGAGCTGTGCGTGCAAGACGGCCAAAGAATATTACAGAACTAGAAGCCTTTTGCAAGGAAGAATGGGAGAAAATCCCAAGTATAGTACAAGAATTGAAAGACTTTTAGCTGGCTATAAAAAGCGTTTGCAAGCTGTGATATCTGCCAGAGGAGGTGTTACTAAGTATTGATTATGTAGGGTGCCCAAACGTTTGCACAGTGCCACAGTAATGTTTTTATATTTTATCTTTGTTCAATTTGTGACATAAAAAGTTAACATTTTTTCAATAAAAAAAAAAAATCATCAAAATCTGTTTATTATCAAACTTTTGCACAAGACTGTGTGTGTGTGTGTGTGTGTGCACAGTGGCAGGGCTCGGCTTTGGGATAATGAGCGGCGCTTTCTCCATGATCAACATCCTCTCTGACTCTCTGGGTCCAGGTACTGTGGGCATCTTTGGAGACGCTCAGTACTATTTTATCACCTCAGGTCAGTCTACACACAAACATCATCCTTTTTCCACCTGTTAATGTGTTGTAATTGTTTCTTTTCTAAAAAGTAATGTAACTGTAGTTTTTTATTTGAATTATGATATTATTATGAACACAAAGACCACATAGCTTTGTTCTGTGATTGATAACGCAAGTACCAAATGTGTTGATTTTTTTTCCCCAGGCTTTTTGAAGCTAGTTTGAAAATGTCACATAAAAAATGGGATATAGTATCTACAGTATTTTAATAATGTGAACTTTACATTAAATATTTTATTATTGTTTAATATCATACACTTTATCATGCTTGTTCCTGGATGTTCCATAGACCATTTCAGATTTAGGGTGCAATTGATGTTCCAGTTCACACCAAAGGTGTGTGTTATGGTTGAGGTTAGGGTTCTGTGCAGGATAATGTAATCTGATGCTACAGCATATAGAGATATCCTATACAATAGTGTCCTTCCGAATTTGTGACAAACGTTTGGGAAAGATGTAAAGTAGCAGTCTAAGGTTTAAACACAAGTTTGGATTTATTTTCTACATTCCAGAACAATACTGATATAAAAAAAAATGTTTCCAAAGTTGTAAAATAACATATGGCTTTGAGTAATCAAAAAAAGTGACAATGACGAGAACAGTTAGTTTTTATTATAAGACACACAAACATAACAGTATTGTCAAGTGCATATACGAAACCCATCAAGCACTGTGATGAAACTGGCTCTCATGAAGACCTCCCCAGAAAACCAAGACCAAAACCTACCTCTACTGCAGAGGAGAAGTTCATTCCGAGTTACCAGCCTCAAAAATCACAACCTGATGTCGGTATGAAGGCTTAAAGAGCATAAGTAGAAGATGCATCTCAATATCAATTTTAGTTTTGGTTCACAATGTAAAAAGAAATAAAAATTAGGTAAGTCCAAGAATTAGAAGGTGTGTCCAAACGTTTGATTGGTAGTGTACATATGGATATGATGGTCAGGTGTCCACAAACTGTTGGCCATTTAGTATTTTGGAAACTTTTTGTACTCTATTGTGAATATTTGAAAACTTTATCTAAAGTTGACATGAATTTGTAAAAAATGCAAACTTTACATATGCTTGATGATAGTTATGTTAGTAAGGTAAACTTTTAAAGTTTTTATGTTAAATTATTTGAAAATGTTAATTATTTGTGAACAAAATGGTAATCATTATGGTAATGTTGACATAAAAGTGAATTATTTATAATAATGAGATTACTATAGTGGATGATACTGATTAAATATGACTTGTTTTATATCAAGAAATAAGTACTTTTATTAAACATTAGTCAGTGTCGATCCTTATTAGGAGAGTAAGGAAGTGCAGATATTAATTCCTTGTATAGAGATAAAATATTTTTATTTTTTGAAATATTTGTCTCATGTCAGTGTGTCATGAGCAGCTTAGGTTTGTATGCTGTAATTGATTTGAGAGTGTGATTATAATGATGGCGTGAGTTGTTGGTATTAAAGTTGACCTGTGGACTTCTTACAGCTCTGATGACTCTGGCCATGACCTTGCTGCACACGTTCTGGGGTGTGGTGTTCTTCGAGGGCTGTGAGAAGAGCCGCTGGTGGGTCATCGTTGTGGTGGTGTGTCTCCATCTGCTGGTCTCCAGTCTGGTAAGCAACCAAGCTGTCACGTGACCCTCAGCCTCAGATACTCATCAAGTCAATATAATTTCTTGCCTGGTTTGAAGCACGGTGTGTAACAGGAGTGTAAAATGAGACACTGTGATTTAATTGGAATTCATTTTAAGAGAGAAAAGAGTTTGAACTGAATTATTTTAATTATTTGACCTGCGCTGTGTGTTAATGTTGCTCTTATGCCACGCTTAACCCCAGGTGTATGGGTTCACAGTTACTAATAATTATTTTTGACAGATTTAACTCTTTAATTTTTTTGGACATAGCTGTATGACTAGTTATAGGCATACAGCTAGTTATTTGGGGCGGGGCGGGGGATAGAAGTGTCACCTATTTTGATTTAAGACCTGATGTATCCCTTTTAAGGAGCATCAAAGAAACTCAGTAGCATCATTTATAGCCACTGGGGGGAGACACTGTCTTTCACACAGCCAGTTCAGGTTACTTCTGTTCCCTCATCTAATATTGTCTAAATGCTTTATAGCTTTTTGTTTTCCATGCACCTGAATAGTGTAATTAACATATCTGACTCGGCATATGAAGGAAATCGATTCTGTCACACAAAATGTCATAATCTGACTTCTACTCAAGTTTAAGCATACACTCACTCACCATCTATACCGCTTAATCCTGTATTCAGGGTCACGGGGGGCCTGGAGCCTATCCCAGGAGACTTAGGGCACATGGCAGGGTACACCCTGGACAGGGTGCCAATTCATCAACGGGCACAGATGCACACTCATACACTCACTCATTCACACACTACGGGCAATTTTGGGAACACCAGTTAGCCTAATGTCTTTGGAATGTGGGAGGAAACCGGAGTAAACCCACCAAGCACGGGGAGAACATGCAAACTCCATGCACACAGAGACGGGAATCGAGCTTGGCCGGGGATCGAACCCAGACCCTGGCGGTGCAAGGCGACAGTGCTAACCACTACACCACTGTGTAATGCCAGATATCTCCAAGGTTCAAAATATATGAAATTATATTAAGCCAAGGTTTGGCAAAACTCTTCATAAAATAGCGTAATATTTCACAACATATGTTTAGTTAGACTACTAAACACTGAACTCAAAAACCTAATTCCAAAAATAAATTAACAAATATTTACATGCAAGAGTGAAACGAAGCTGGTAAAGACAAGTGGTTAATGCGCGTGGTTAGTGTGATAAGTAGTGGAGAAATTGCCTGTACACTTAATGCTTCAAGAAAATTTCATAATGAATTTATAAAATTCTGTCAATAAAGCTGAATTTTTTTTTTTTGGCCGTGATTTTATAAAAAAAACAGGTGTCATTCAAGAGGGAAATGTACACTACCAGTTAAAAGTTTGTTTTTTATTTCTTTCTACGTTGTAAAACAATGGCGACGGCATCCAGAATCTCCAAGTAACTGGAAGTGAATTAATTCCCATTAACGACACATCCTAAAGTGTTTTATAGCGCCATTTGTTGAATTTTGGAATTAACTAAAACTTTTACGTGTTACCATGAAGTGCGCGGAATGAAGGTGAGAGATCGTGTTTATTAAGAAGATTTCAATTGCACACTCATAAGCGCGTATTTAAAAAAAAAAAAAATTACGGCGCCATCTGTTATATTTTGAGATGAACTAATGATTTTTCCAAGGTAGATTTCTTTCTTTTTTTTCTTTAAATAATAATAATAATTATTGTTTTTTTATGATATAAGGGTTTTTCCATTTACATTTTAAAGTAAGATATCTTCTCTTCCCGAGGGCCGATTGCGATGAAACAAAGCCTATATGTTACCTCAAGCTCGGCCACATACACGTGTGAAAACCCTACTAAATTCGTTCAGTAGTTTTTAGATAACCCGTGCACAAATTAACAGACAGAAAAAAATAAAACATCTTGTGTTCTATTACTCATCTTGCGCTCTCCCAAATCATTTTTTCGCAAATATTTTCAATGTATAGACATGCCAACTTTTTATATATATATTTTTATTATTATTTTTTTTTTTTTTTTACAGTTTTAATACGTTTCTAAAAAAAAAAAAACAAGACACGCTTTTTAACCATTTATTGTTGTGTTTAAAGGGAAGGAATGTTGATGATGAGGTAGTTCCTGTTATCACCTTTACGCATTATAACAGCTAAATAAGTACAACCAAATGTAAATCAAACACCTGTAATCGACTCCCTCTAGATTTCTCTCCAGCCCTCAGCAGAACCTGGGTATTTCTTGATGTCGTTTGTTGATCAATTCCTGTTAAACTTCCTTGCAGATGTTTGCATGTCTGTACTTATCGCGTAATAGTAGTGAGAGGAGAGAATGCAAAATATTTTGGATGTTCCTCTATCGACCCTCTTCATTGTGTATTAAAGGATGAAACTTGAGAATGTACTTTGATGCGTTGATAAGAATTAAACCACACGATTGCACCCAACCAGAACAGTAATACATTAGTGATTAGGACTTAAAGTAACAAAACAAACCGCTCAAGAGTCCCCAGTGACACAGATTGGGATTGCAGTCATGACTACTGCTACAATAATACTGCATTTCATTAACATTTTAGCCAGACATGCTGCTTTACTGTCTCACACCCTTCCTTACCCTGCATTATCCTCTTTGTCTTTCATACACACATGTACACCGACAGTCTCTGATGAACCCGCTTTACGAAGGCAGCCTGCCCCCTGTGTATGTTGTAACAGCAGTCATGGCCGTGTGGGCGTTTTTCTCTTCAGGAGGGTCTCTGAACAACCTCTCAAAGCTCTGCACACGTAAGATCTCTACTCATTATTTTTTATTAAATCGCATGTAAATGATGTAACAGGATTGCTGAGGTTATTGATAAAATTCCCACACAGCTATCAGCCATAGTCTCTGAACAAAATACATTTATGAGAAACATTTATTCATCTCAGTTCACCCTTACTGCAAGTTCTGTTAAGAAACATTATAAATGTGACCTGTACAGGTGTTAACAGGTTTCCAACTCTTGAACACCCTTATCTGGTAATCCATCAAAGGGCATGAGCCAACCTGTCCTAGCCTGGCTTCTGGAAAACAAAAGAGAGAATCGCCACATACAGTCATGTGCCCCGTCTTTTAATTTTAGGTGCTTTTGTTTAAAAACATAATTAAGCTAGCAGGTATTAGTACTCTATTAGACAAATACAACCCCGACCGAACAACTATATAAAATAAAAATGTGAGCAATACTAAATATCCCCATGATTCAGTAGCTTGTAGTTCCACCTTTAGCAGCAACAACTTAAAGTAATCATTTCCTGTATGACTTTAACAGTCTCTCACGTCATTGTGGAAAAATCTTCTTTACAAAATAGTTTGAGTTCATTGAGGTTTTTGGATATTTGCGTATAAACAGGTCTGTTAAGGTCCTACCACAGCCTTTCAACTGGGCTGCGGTCTGGACTTTGACTAAGCCATTCCAAAATCGTTCTGATGTAGTTTTACTGGTTTGCTTCAGATCACTGAATGAACCAATTTCAGTCAAATCTTCAGCTGTTGTACAGATGGCCTCACATTTCCCTCTAGAATACTGTGGTATAAAGAGGAGTTCATGGTCGACTCAATGACTGCAAGGTGCCCACAAAACAAGCCCAAAACTTCCCCCTCCATATGAAGCATTTCTGCTGAAATGCCATGTTTAGCATTAAGGCTAAACCACCTTTTTTTTTTTTTTTTTTTTAGAAAGAAGTTTATTTTAGAATGAAGTGTTTCTCCTGGCAGTCCTCCCAAACAAACCGTACTTGATCAGTCTTCATCTAATTATGCAATCATGGACATTAACATTTAACATGCTCAGTGAAGCCTGTTTTTTGTATTTCTTTGAGCATTGCATGGTGTGAATGTGCTGGGACGTCCACTCCTGGGAAGACTGGCATTTGTCCTGAATGCTTTTCACTTGTGAATAATCTCTCACTGTAGGACATCGAACTTGGTTTTTCCAGATTGATGTGCAGTAACAATTGCTTTTCTAAGGCCACTGCTTATGTCTTTCCCTCTTGGCATTGTGTTGCACACACCTGAATGCTCCAGATCAGCAAAACGTCTGATGATCAATTAATCAAACGCTGATGATTAGCAGCAACCAGCTGCTACTTACCCTCTTAAATCCTGTGAAAGCAATACGAGAGACTTGGTAATACCCACATTTTTTCCGCTTTCATTTTTGTTAAATAAATAATGTTGTAGATTTGCCTAATCTTAAGACCTGCTGCGATCAGATGATTATTCTGTTTTAAAACAAAAGCACATAGAATTAAAAGACAAACTTTAGCATATGACGTGTAAGGAATGAGGAAGAACTGAAGAAAAATAGAGACCGTGAGAGAGAGAGAGAGCAACACATTTTATATATATTTAGAAAAAAAAAAAGAACTAGATTGAAACTGTTGCTGAGGCACTTTATTTGTAAATATATGTCTGTATAATTTTGGAGGAGAATATATTTAGAGGATTATATACTTAGCACACACCACTTCTCTCTTTAATATTGAGTAATTAAATTACCCAGTGAAACAGATATTATAAGCTGTCCTTGTCCTGGACATTGACATTGACGTTGTCTTCCAGGACCAGTGTCCTGTGCCAAAGTTGAGTTCATCCAATATAACCTGCAATGCAATATGTTTAGCCTAACAACACCCCTCCTCCCGTGTCTTTCTAGCAAGTTTGTTCTTATTAGTGAGAATGTTTGCAATAAATATCTAGGCTGCCTCTCTGTCTCTGTTTCAGCCCAAGTGCATGACTCTGTCCGCAGGTAAGAGGACCGAGGTAGCGTCTTCGTAAGGGAGCCATGCCCTGACCTCACCGCGTGACTCAGGCAGTTTGTTGGGAAGCTGCATTCACTGCTCGGAGTAAACGAAGCAGCCGGAGAAAGAACAGCAGTAGCAGCGGCAATCTGTTCTGATGATGCCCCCGGGGTTGAACTCCAACCCCCACCAACAGGGCTGCCTTACGGATTATAGGACTCTCAGATCATGCTCATTGTGTAAATAGCTTGACATCTTCTTCACACATGTCAGAATCTATGCTTTTATTGTATTTCTTTGATCACGAGCAAGCATTGCAGAGTAGTATTTTACATTTAACAGTGTTTTTGTTTTTTTTTGTAAACCACAAGTCATTTTTGTGTTCCTTTCTTATTTCCTCTGATGAAAATGTCGTGTAAATATTAATAGTAAGCCTTACGAGGATTTTTAAAAGAAAAAAAAATCGAGGTAAGAGAGATGACCTGGGGCTGGACTGTGTCTCCTTTACAGTCTGGATTTGTTCCATTTAATCTGTGGATTGGGAATTTTACTTCCCTATAAGCGAAACCGAACCTGAATAAAATGAATGTAATTTGCTGTCAAGCTTAATATGACGTTGCAAAAGAGGTTCAACACTTCATCAGTGTGTAATTCCCGAAGTCGTTACCACAAATTGTTTTTGCTGCCGCTAATGTGTTTTGCATTTGGACTGCAGTAAACTAAATACATTAAGCCATGATTGACTGTGTGGGTTTAATGTGTCAATCAGCAACCTGGCCATAAAAAGCTGCCTTCTGGGTTTGTTGAATCATAAAAAAATCCAGACTTTAAAGCTGCAGCAAATCCATTGCTCTGACACGGTCTTTTCCCTGCGTCCCCTTAACAGTTCAGCATCCTCCACAGTGGATCAGCAATTTGCTGATTTTTCCATTTCACACATATTGCACTTGTTGATTCAGTGAGATCTTGCGGCACAGAGCCGGATGCATTTGCATTTTTTAAAATTTAATTAATTATTTTTCTAAATTCAACATGGATAGAACCTCCGTCTCACGAGTTCCACATTGGGCCAAACATATGCAATGTGAATGTTCAAAGTCCACTGGCAAATATATTGACTCATCTACTGTGTATATATACTAATTATGCAGAATTTGCTTTGTAATCAGTGTCTCTTACGTTAATTCTTTGAAACCCGTCACTACATGCTTCTCAGTTTTTACATGCTTGGTTAACAAATCCATCTAGATCACCGTCCAGTAGAAGTCAGGAACACCGGTCCTCCTCCTTAATGTAGCAGCGATTTCACCTGCATCATTTTCCTTTTTTTTTTCTTTTCTTTTTTTCCCCCTCTCTCTCTGGTTTCTCTACTAACAGACTGTTGAGGGCTTCATTTTTAAAATCTCTCAAACTCTATCTTGTGCAACTGGGTGCAAACATGTCCCTGTAGACAACAAGCAATACAACAGCTCTTTCTTGCGTTCAGTTCTGCCGCTTCAAACCCTGGTGCTGGCTTGTGTTATTTCAGGAGCCGTACGTTGATTTGCGTTTCCATTTCCGTGAAACCTTCACTCTGTCATGGATGAACAAGTGCTTACTTTTTACCCCCATGTGGTTATTTAACCAACATAATGCTGCTTTGCTCTAAGTGAGATTATTTGTTTGACTTTCAGCTGGTTTTGACTTGCCTCTCAAAAGAACAGTTTCCAGACCAGCACACTGATAACACACATCCATAAACACATCTGTCCTGGCTTTAATATAAATCTGTGCTATGTAAACTTTTTTTTTTTTCTTCCCCAGCAGAACCGTTCATTTCGGTACGTTACGGGCCTGAGCCAGTGTTATCGATTGATTACTTAATTTTTTTCCAGTTTAATTTTTTCAGTCATTTTGTACCTGGCTAACTGGTGCCGCATCACATAACAGTACAACCTTTCGTCTCAGGACTCGCTGTGTGTTTAAGAACAAGCAAACTGACGTTCTGGACTAGTCCAAGGCAGCTTCTTCTTTCTGAGGCACGACTGGATTTTAACAGCTACCTAGAACATATCATCTCTCTGGGCATTTCTCTGTCCTAAATAAAAAGCCACCTTCAGTATGCACCAAGTTCTGCAGAAGAACACGTTTCTCTTGTGGTTTATTTTATCCTGTTATCTAGTCATTTTTATGACTATCATGATCAGCAAACTTCTTTTAACCTTTTAAATGAACCTTCTGAACTTTGATAGAGGTAAGAAAACTTGGCAGAGTTGCAGTGATACTCCCTTTGTCTCTGCTATAGAACAAGATTTATACAACCCTTCTACAAATCATATTTCTTGTTGGTGTGCTACCTTTATCTTTTGTACAGTTTATCTTCCATCTGGAAACATGAATATTGCATTCCTTTTAATAAGATACTGTACAGGAAGATAACACCTTTTAATACCCACAAAATGTACGCTTTATTTGTAAAAGTGTACCAGATGATCAAAAATATGAGTCACCAGACATAACGAGAGATCATCATCTTTCAGTTATCAGTCTTCTCACAAGATTTACCCAGAACACAACTGTGTTTGGTTGCCATTATTAAGTTGTAAATGTTTAAGATTTTTTTTCTTTAAAATATGTATTTAACACTCTATATTAACAATAAAAATC
Source organism: Clarias macrocephalus (assembly GCA_011419295.1). Taxonomy (NCBI): domain Eukaryota; kingdom Metazoa; phylum Chordata; class Actinopteri; order Siluriformes; family Clariidae; genus Clarias; species Clarias macrocephalus. The sequence goes on along the minus strand of JAAGKR010001497.1, from coordinate 89,641 downwards.
AGGGCCTGTATTCACAAAGCTTGGTAGAATTCTCTGAGAGTTCCTATCTTAGCCTTAAAAAGTCCTAGCTGGGAATCCTAGCCTACAAGTGTAACTGTAGAATTTATTATAATTAACTTTTGAAAAAAAAAAAAAAAAGCTTTTTTTTTTTTACTCTCCTTGCTTTTCAATACAATTTGACCATCTGTCAAGAATCTTTTGTACTCCCTCATTAAAATGTTTTAGACTGAGCTGCAAGCCACAAATGCACCACTGTCATGCCTTCTTCATGCAAAACGAATCTGCGTCCTTGTCGGCCTGCTTTCGGAGGATCAAAAATGTGAAAGTCTGATGGAGCAAGATCAGGACTATAGGGAGGATGCTCTAAGGCCTTAAAATGAAGTTTTTTACTATCTTGGATAGCAGTCCTCTGTGTTTAATCCAAAGTTTAGGCTTCAGATCTTCAATAAGCATCTCACTGTAATGAGCGCTGTTGATTGTTGAACCTTTTCCTGATTATGTTACAATAATGGCTCTGAAGAACACCAGAAAACTCTCAGCATCAATTTTCCATATGAAGGTTGACTTTTAAAAAAAAACAAAATTTTTTTGGTCAGCGATTGAGGATGTTTTCGTTCTATACTCTTCCGTTTACTCTCAGGCTCATAGTGATGAATCCGTTTCTCGTCACCAGTAATGATTGTCTTTAAGATACTTTCACATTCCTTAGAGTATCAGACCAAATTTTGCTTGCAGATATCTGAATGCTTCTGATTACATTCTTCCGAGAGTTGGTTTGGCACCATTATTGCTTGCACTTTAGTTACAAATGAACTGCTGTAACACATTCACACCTGCGCAGCAGTGATAATAGCCTTGAACAGAAAGCTCTGATAAGACAAGTTTTTATATGACTGGAGTATGGATAATTTTTAACTCACCCTCGTAGTTTCCATTAAGCTGAAGTGGACCCAGGGGTGGCATAAAAAGTAATGATAGGTTCTTTTTTTCTGGTCCATAAACAGTCCATCATAAACAGTATAAAGTAAGATGGATAGATAGATAGTTGCTTTTTCTTTTATAGCCAGGACACTGCTCGTAAATTTCCATCTTTGCGTGTATTTGCGAGTATTTATGTGGTGTTGACAACATGAATTATGAAAAGGTATTTTAATGATCATATGGTATATCTCCATCAATTTGACTCATCCTTTCAAGAGACTATATGGCTGTAGATTTATCACCTGATGATTATGGATCACTAGGCGGTTAATACGCTTTGGTGCCAACCTGAAAGGGAGATTAACCCTGACAAAAGGGGTCAGTCTTTTGCTTTGGCTGTAAATATTTGCCTATGAGGTGTGTTTCTTTGATGCATGTATCTGACCCGGGTCATACGTTTGTGAAATCTAGCCAAATCAAACAGTTCTTGGGTTGTACCAGTTGCCTTCAAATACTACGAGTTAATACCGATGTTAACTTTTACAAATGTATTTCAGAAAATTAATGTGTGAGCTAAGACATTCCTGTTTGGTTTTAACATGCCAGATAGGTATGTGTTGTGTATCGGAGTTGAATACTGTGAATATTTAGAAACAGGTTAGGTTTAACACCATTTCCTATAAGGAGTGCTCAGATTTATTTAACCTGCATATCATGAAACAGTCATTAACAAAGGACAAAGTTAAAATTAGATGAGTTTTATGTTTGCTTGCGTTGTGCATGGATCTGCACACACTTCAGTCACCTGACTACTCTTAGATGTGCACTCACATCATTAAAAAATAAATAAATAAACTTTTAAACTTTCCACCGCTCTTGTCTACAGTGACTACAAACTACAACAGTCCTGATCGCTCTATAGAACTGCCAGTGTGTAAAAGGTGGAAAAACACTGGACTGCAATTATAGTGTAATCACCCTCAGAAGGTCATCTCCTATAGGACTGATAGACACACTGCATCAGCTGTTTGTAACATAAGACACAAATCAGTTCTGGAAATAGAAAGCTTTTATGCATAAAGTTTTATGGTAACCCTTCACCAAAAGCATCAAATAAAAAAGGAAACAAGACAGATGGACTAAACAAGACCGTCCCTATACTCATTTCTGCCTTATATTAGTGTATTTGCCATTCATAAGATCTTTGGTTGAGGTATCATGAGGCGGCAAATCAGCAGCATACGATTCCTGCTTGAGGATTGAATTCGCTTTTTTAGATGACAAATTGCGAGATCGGTTCAAACAGGAGAATGAACTTTGTCCGAACTCTGCGTGTGTTATCAGACTGCAGGTGAGCCGACGTTGTCACTGTAAACGGAGCAAATGACTCACAAAGAGCCACCACATTACAGTGATTATATTATGACCACTTTGCTCCGTCACCGTGTTTAGTTTGTTCAGTTTGTCTATTGATCCCGCTCTCTGCTGTCCCATTTAACTGTGGAAAACACCTCACTGGCTCGGTTCATATATTATACCTTTAAGCCATTTAATGGCCTGGTCTTATCTTTTAACAGATCTGTCTAGCTTTATGGATCACTTCAACTTTTACTTCAGAAACATGAAGACATTTTATTCGTCTGGATCGATTTACACAAAACATTGCTATTCGTTCATAAAGAAGTTGCTTTTGTGCGCATCATTAACAATTATTGCTATGGACAGTTTGATATCATATAATTCAATGCTTAATTTAAACATGACAAATGACATAGAAAATGGTCATAAATAAGACGATAGTGGATAAGATTGTGAGACATTCCACCATACAACAGTAAAACATATTTATATACAGACGTTAGAAGGGTTGCCTTTTTGGTCAGTGAGGCAAGAAGACTATCTTCCCTTTTCCAATAAAAAAGCCCACACAAGTCAAGATATGTCCATTTTCTTAACCCCTAAATGATCAAACTTAATTCTTATCCCTCGTGTTTTTAGTAACTACAATAAAAGCTGTAGTTACAGGAGTGAGGGGTGTAAGTCTGTGCTCGTCTAGGAGTTTAAGAGGTTAAAATACTGTTTTTCTATTTACAGTACATTCACCAGTGTCTTTACATCAACTCCAGTAATGTTTTCCAGTGTAAATATGACCTATGTTTGACATCAGATCACACGCCGCAGGTCTATACGTCTTCTTTGGTTGCTGGTTTATAGATCACATTTTGTCTGGAGTCAGGGTTAAACCTGTGAAGCAAAGAAAGTGTTATTTTTTAAACAAGGTTCAGCTCTGATCTGTGTCAGAAAGTGTAATTTAAGTATTACAGTGTGGGTTCATCATGAAAGTTCAAAGTGAGAGAAAATGAGAAATAAAGGTCATCCAGGTTTCCTACATAAACACACTTGGGTCGGTTCTCAGGAATTGTTAAGTGTTACTCACTTTGAGTGTTTTCGACGCTGTCGATAAGCGTAAATGCAGAAAGAAAGCACAGTCAGAGCAAACAAGGCACCGAAGGCAATGGCCAAGATATCACCTGCAGATCAGAAAGCAATCCTTTAGAAATATGATATAAAAAATGTGTATTTGATTAAAAAGACCTTAAGAATGTTGTTATTGGGATGACGTACCTCTAGAAAGTCCATCTATAAAGAAAGAACACAAAACAATTCATTTTATAAACTGTTTCAAATTTCTTTCTTACTTTCTTAGTATATACTGTATATATATAAAATCATGTCTCAAATTTCATTTTTGGAACATTGAGGGAGCTCTTGGAAAATGCTCCACACATTACAGTACAATCTGATAGAACGAGAGGTGATTTAACCTGGAGTGTCAGTTGACTGGAATGAAAAAAAAAAATCACTGAATTAAGCTTTTTAACTGTGCTCATAATCTAACATCCAATTTACTGTATTTCAACCCCCTCAGCCAAGCATTTGCAGTGATGTACTGTATATCAGCCTGTTTCAGCTTAACGCACACTCATACAATTCCGCATCAGCTCAGCACTACGGTGCTTATTAATTATTATCTGAAAATTGTAAAACTAGCAATGGGCAAAGTGTGATTTATGTAGTGGTCCAAAGTTGTTTTATCATTTATGGTTATTATCTTATTCATTTCTTGAATTGAATGGGTTTGATCCAACCTGGGTAAACATAAATTAGGGCCAGGGCCAAATATGGCTCGCAGACACGTGTTCACTGAATGCACGACAGGATAGGTGACCTGCTGACTAATGTTTCATTTTTTTTCCTTTTACCTGACACTGTTAGCATTTTTTCTTCTGCCCAGACTCTCAAATGAATGCATGCCTTGTACGGTATGTCTAGACACTGTTGTGGTTCTTAAGGAATTTAATATAATGAGACATTATGAAGCAAATAACAGGCATTGAAAAGACATACTCCGTGGATGAGAGGGCGTAGAAACGAAATGCTTCCTTTCGGAAGGAACTTATTATCAGAGAAAATGGGTCAAAGAACTTTACTTAAGTTAATAAATAGGATGCTACATTTGCATGGATTCACTACTGTGAAATTTCAAAATAATTGTTTTGTGGACGTCCCTCTGGTATTTTCATATGATCTAGTCTGTTGCACTTTTGAAGGAAATTGGACACTAGACATAAAGGTAGCACCACATACCACTGTATGAGATCTACTATACATCAACTGGGTACTAATGCTAATGGAGTGTGTATTCAGAAGCCCTCTGTCCTTTATTTTACATCTATTTTGCGACCACTAACCAGATTATGAGTTTTACAGTTCTGCTGATAGATCATGTTTGAAGTTGCATAATGTATACAGACCGACTCCAATGAGACAAGACCACACCGTCTACTAAGTGTCTTTTAATTACAAAATAATAACAACTAGCAATCTTACCCTGTGTATCATTTCCTCCGGTTCGTGAGGAAGTGTCTGTCCCAGGTGATGCACCTGCTTTAGGACATGTAAAAAGACATTCTTAAGTCCACATCTAAAACGGATGCGATAATTTGCCTGTACATAATGTTGAAAACATTATAATGCTGATAATGATGCACTCACCGCGTGTAGAATAAGTGGTACGGAAAGAGGCCAGGACAAGTCTCCCGTGAAGATTTTGTGGCGATCTGAAGTTTTCTGCTAAGCTTTGATTGTGTCCTGCTTTCAGTGTCTTCTCCAGAGCAACCAGCTATTTTTTTTTTAACAATATAAAATAAAAAAGCTATTTATGTGGTGCTCATCAGGCGTTACCCAGGCATGACACACAGTACAGTACTATAAACAGAGCCTGATACTGTAACCTTCTACAGTGTACTCCAGTTGTTTTCATGATACACACAAACGTGATACTCTCAGGGTACCAACCAGTGCATTAGCACTTCTTTTAAGATTTTGTAAAGGTGATAGAGCTGACCTGTTTCCTTGACACTGTGACTGTGTCATTGAAGACAGTCCAGTTTACCGACTGGAAACACGGCGGAGTTGTGAGAGACCCAGTGTATCTGTAAAACTTCTCCAGGCTGTTCGGCAGAAGGTGACGGACATTAAAACTGGGGATCCTAGTGTTCGATTCTGTAGAAACAACAAAAAAGGTACATTAAATTTCCCCTGATATTCAAACCAAATGTGACAAAAGTGAGAATATAAAATATACAGTCAGGTCCATTATTATGTATTTGGACAGTGACACATTTTGTACTTGTGAAAGCCACAGTGGATTTGAAATGAATCAACCAAGAGGTACTTGTTGTACATGCAGACTTCCAGCTTTAATTTAAGGGATGAACAAATATATTACATCCATTTTCTCAGGCTCAGAATTAATAATGCAAATGACTATAATCATAAATATAAGGGTTATTTTTAATACTTGGATTTAAAACCTTTACAATCAATGACTGGATCCCACGGACATCATCAAAGGAGTTTCCCTTTTTCTGATGCTGTGCCAGGCCTTGTTGCAGCCGTCTTCAGTTGCTGCTTGGTTGTGGGTTTCTGCCATCAGTTTTGTCTTCAGCAAATGAAGAGTGACTGACTCTGACCTTAAAGTGCATTTATTTATTTATTTATTTGTTTGTTTTGCCTCATTATTTATCTGTACTGTTAAGTCCTGCACTTGCAGCGTTCGACTGAATCTGAGCAGAAAGTTTAGCTCTATATGAGTTCAGAATTCGTCCTCCTACTTTTATCAGCAGTCACATTATCGATAAACACCAGTGACCCAGTTCCACTGGCAGCCATACACACCCATGCAATAACCCTGCCTCCAGCATGTGTGACAGACCATGTGGTATGGTTTGAGCATGAGCCCTTCCTTTCCTTATTCATATTCTTCAAATCATTCTGTTGCAAGTTAATCTTAAATCAGAATTATTTGTTTACTTATTTGTTTGTTTGGTTGTTTGTTTTGTTAATCTGGCCTTCATGAACGCGACCCTTGATTGGTCTTGAGTTGGCTAAAAGCTTTGAAGCATTTTTTTTTTCACCAAGGAAAGAATTCTGTAATCGTCCACTTTAGTTTTGTTTTGTGGCCTTCCAGGTCATTTGTTGCTGTTGAAATTACCAGTGCGTCCCTACTTTTAAAGAATACCCCTGTTTGTTGATTTGTCCACTACGACAATTGCTGCTCTCTCTGTTTTGCATTTGTTTTTACCCTTCTTCACTTAAACCTCATGAACATTTGCACACTTACAATCAACTCTACTCCTTTCACCTCCATAATCTGTCATGGATTATACATAACTGCTTATCAGTCAGTTGTCTGATTACTACTGAGCCTGTGAAAATGGGAGGACTTCAGGAGTATCTCACTCACTCACTCATCATCTATACCGCTTAATCCTGTATTCAGGGTCACGGGGGGCCTGGAGCCTATCCCAGGAGACATAGGGCACATGGCAGGGTACAACCTGGACAGGGTGCCAATCCATCGCAGGGCACTCAGGAGTACCTGTATTACCTAAATATTCAATGCAACATTTCGGTTAAGCTGAAAGCCTACAGTTCAATCTCATACTGGTTGCTCCATTTCAAACTCATTGTGGCAGTACACGGAGGAAAAAGTACAGAAATGCGGCGCTGTCCAAATACTTATGAACCTCTCTGTATCAATATTTGTACAAATGCCGGTGGAAACTTGGGTATATTCACCTTCAGCGCTAACATCTTTAATCACCGACAGGATATTTTCATAATTTTCATTCTCATGCAGACCGATCTGTAAAGGAAAGTGTAATGAGAACACTGCGTAATTTTTTCAGTTCTAAAAACTTAAAATCAGTTGTTAAATCCTTATATAGACGCACATTTGTTCCTGCATCATAAACATTAAATTCTGTATTAATGCACTAGGTTTTAAAGCAGTAGACCTGCCCTACTTAAGCCATTGTTCTGTCTATAGAATGCCCTCACCTGTTATGTTGCTGAGTAACCTTAGGAAGAAAAAAATTATATTTCTGTAATTGACGTCAAGCAGACCATCTGATCCACATACAACTTGGCACAGGTTTTACCCTGTTCCTTACACAACCCTCCCTGCTTGGGACCGGCACTGCATCCAGTGGCAGGCGGGAATCCTACCAGCAATGTCACCAATAGACTTGTTAAACATGTAAACATTTAACTAATGTTAAACATTATGTGTTGAAATATTTTTTTCTTTATGCTTTTCTTTTCAAGAACAAATTGGTACAACACTAATGCTTTGAATAGTATGTGTTTTAAAGTAGATTTTAGAAAGGTTTTCAAGATTCAAGATTCAAAGAACTTTATTAATCTCAGAGGGAAATTTTATTATTATTATTATTATTATTATTATTATTATTCTGGGAGAACCCTTATGAGGTAGCCCAGGGACATATGGCGACTGATTAGAAGCTCAAAAAGTCATGAGTTCAAATCCCAAACGCTGCCACTTTCACAAGCTGCCACTATCACGTATCACGTATTTTGCACAGTTGTATTTTGCCTTCATTGTAAGTTGCTGTGGATAGAAACATCAGTCAAATCAGGTGAATGGTAAATGCTGCAGATTTCTATTCCTAACAGAATGTTTTCGGCCTTATATGGGTACCAAGTAGCACCATTTCAGGAAGCGTCTCCAAATCAACTCATATTTCTCTAAATGTATGAATGAAGAGCGGTTTCTCTTCAGACTTTTTATTCTTACCTGAATGAAGGCACCGAACACAGCGAGTCCATCTGGTTTGCTTGCAGCCTCTCTGATGCTGGTATATTTTGAGTTATAATGAACCACATGGAGCTTGAAAGGGGAGAAAAATAAGAAAGTATGATGATTATGTTGCTGTGCTGTATGACGCTGGGGATGTATCACTCTAAGCACCCTCAAGGTTAACACTGTGAGTGTAAACACTGAGCTTAATTGAGTGTAAACAGGCGTTGTGTTCATTTTTAACTTTTGAGAATAATTAATAAGTAGATAGATCTAAGTTGTGTGGGTGGGATATAATAAACATTATGATGTTGTCAGTTCAAACCTCGGCAGGAAAGTGAACATTATCAATGGTGTGTTCTGAACCAGGAACCTCTATGGTTCCCCAGTGGAAATGCAGCTGGGCTGCCAGGTAGACCTCGTCAAATCCTTTTACTATCTGCATGGTGTTGGGCAACTGGAGCTGCACTAAAGGACAAAACAAAAGCCACAGAGATATTTCTCAGTGATGCATACCCTAGTAACAACATACAATAATTCATTATGACCGTATCAAACTAACTGACTTACAAGTGTGACCGTTGTTTTGCAGTGTCAGTTCAGGCTGACCGGTTAAATCATAACCTTCTAGTTCTATAGCAGGCAGCCTGGGAGAGTAGATGACGTCTCTCGTCACGATGTCAATAGGAGACTGTGAGGTGCCACTGCAGTTGGTAAAAGCTCTCTTCCATGATCTCTGATCTGCGTGAAAAAAAAAATGCTGATCAGTGCCTTTGTGGTGTCACTGAGTTAATTATAAAACTTTGTCATGAGGACATTAGTGGCGGAAGGGTCCTGGGTCACAAATAGTGGACAGTGACAAGGGTATGTAATCAATCATTAATGCAAAATAATTTGCACGTGTTAATACTTAATGTCACTTAAGATGTGTTTAAATTTCATAATTTACAATTTGCAGAATGAGTCAGAAAAGTCTGTATTAAAATATCAAGACATAAACATTTGTACATGCTCTCATTAAGCTCAATGCCAATATGTAGTATGGTGAAGCTGTGTGCTTTTTCACTTGCACCCAACATCCTTTATGGTCCCACAATATTTTGCATTAGTTATCAATTCCAATGTTATCACTGCTATCACTAGTATTCAGTGGTAACTTGCTTCAGAGCCAGTCATAACTCTAAATTTTGAATGACAGTAACCAGTAACCCCTCATAACCAGCAGGGATCATGAGAATCATCTTGGTGCCATTTTTTGGATGACGCTCTTCTGAAACCTGTCATGAAATCGTGCATATAATATACACGATCTGCTGTATTTGCTTATACTGCACTGGCAATCTTAACCTTATACGTAGAACCTGGAGGACATGTCTTTAGTACTTGCCCAAGTAGTAACAAAGGGGACTTGTTGAAGCTGCCAAACAGAGGAGGGGGAAATGCTCCGCAGAGAATGGCATGTTATAAATTGGACTTCCTGGCCTGTCTAGCTCGTCTTTAGGCCACATGATGATGTCCAGAGTTCAGCGGACCAGCGTCTGAGTAGTCATGGTGACCCACGTCGTCTTTTCTCAATGTCAGATGAATCGTTAGTCACTGGTATTGGGTCTACATAGTAGTGTATGGGATGTACAGGGCAAAAAAAAAAAAAAAAAGAAAAAAGGAACACTTTGCAGGCTTGCGTTGATGGAATGCTTCAAGCTCAATCAATTGGTTAATAAAGAGTGGGTGATATCATAGCTTCAACCGCAAGGTCACCACAAAGTCTGGCCAGGTTTATAGATTTATGACTAAGTTGTAATAGACTTATACAGAGCTGCTTCAAGGGACTTCAGCAAGCATAGGCAGTTGGGGAAATGGAGAGGTGCCTCTCGGGCCGTTAAAAGAATCTATGCTCGACAGTAGCAATAACTATCAAACAGTGCTGTATGTGATGGCTAATAACAATATCAACTCAAAGCTAACAGTTATCATCAAGATCTACAGCAAATGGGGAAGGCTTTTGTCATCTTTGGAGAACAGGTTAGTTACAAGCTGCAAGACACCACAGATGGCACCATATGGTGTGATTTTGTTGAGTGATTATACGCAAGAAGGTATGCAGATGATTCTCAGCTTCACCGGTGATTAAGAGACATTAAACAAATCATTGAGTCTGAACAAAGCGAATGAATGAACCTTGGCTTTCAGTCCAATCAGGCTGAAATACAACTGAGGATTACTTAATGAAAGGATCAGCCTTGAAACATCGATTACTGTTGATTAATAAGTAAACAGACTTCACAAAGGAAAGGTCTCAGGAAGCTCTTTCATGATACATTCAAGATAATGGATCAGTTGCTATCACGCATGAGCCAGATAATTAACACTCATTAATCATAGTGGACTGGCTAAAGGTCTTATTGAATGGGTTAAGAATCTGTGTGAGATATATTATCATATTAGTATATTATAGCACTTTGGTGTAATGTGATTACATACCATGATAGCCCCAGTGATGACTATGGGATGGACCTGTAAATAAATAAGAAAGTGAGTCAAAATGTATTAAAGATCACATATTATATATAAAAAATAAAAACTTTACAAGTTTTAGAAGGCTCAGAAAAGTATCTGTTAATTTCTGGAATCTGTTGAGTTTCTTTCTGTTTTACACCTCATGGTTTGAGGGTCTGTAGCTTTAAATTAACTTACACTGAACATCCTTTAGGAAAGTGCATTTTTCTAGCCAATCAGAATTCAGGGACTGGAAAAGTACATTTTTATCTATTTTTGGGTGTTTCCTACTTACATTTTCGACAGACAAAATAAAGGGGAAAAGTTTTTTTTTTTTTTGGTCAACAGATACTCCCCTCATTGGAGTTATATCCGTAGTTACTTAACGGGTTGAGTTGTCAGCTCGACACCCGACATAGTTCACATTCTACCGGCAATTTGGGAATGCCATTTAACCTAAACTGCATGTTTCTGGACTGTATCAGAGTACCCCGAGGAAATCCACCAAGCATGGGGAGAACATGCAAACCCCATGCACACAGACCCAAGGGCAGGATTCGAACCCTGACCCGTGCCATATTTAAGATGGCGTACACGTTGATTTATGATCATATCTGAATATTTATTGATATGCAAGTCAAAACACAAATAAGAGCTAAAAAAGAACAGGGAAGCAGTTAGTAGTTCACCACTACCCCCTTAACTAGCCTTATTTACCGTAGCTCTAAAACATGGCATTCAGAGACTAGCAGAACTGAGTGGAGTTGAGCAGAGTTGAGCATTACAAATACACTCTAACAACACTCTAATAACATTATACTACAACCAAGCAAGAACAAATAGACATGAATGATGCGAGTCAGACATTGTTAACAGACTATGTTCTTGTTGAACCCCAGTTTTACATTCTCCCAGTATAAGAAACAGGTGCATTAGAGGAAAAGTCTTCACTGTTCTCTCATGCCAGCTCACTTGCATAATCCTTCCTCCGTCCAGCTGGCTGAATGCAGGCATTATGCTCCTGAGATTGAGCCTTATATGGAGCCCATTTAAAGGAGCTTTGGCAGCTAGCTGATGGCCATCAGGACTCCAGGCACTTTTGTTAGATTACATGGTGGGTCGTGATAAAGTTACAAACATCAGCTTTTTAGCTTGCAACTTAAGAGCCCCAGAGGAATAGAAAAAGAATGGGGCACATGGCCAGAGTTTTCTTTGCTGTTTAGCCCGTAATGCTTAATTCGTTTTTTTTTTGTTTTTTTTTTTGAAATGCTTTGCTTCATCCAACAACTGAAAACCTGAATGTAGAAACAATGCCAAATATTGTCTCTTGGCCTCAAATAAACCCAGGTATTAAATTATTGTTAATTTATAATTAACAGAGTTGGAATATCGGCCACACAATAAGTGAAGTATTAACTTGATTAACTCAATGTGAATTTTTTCAGGTTTTCTGTGTTCTGAGACTGTTTTCTTATACTGTATCCTACAACATTGTTGCATTTTCTTTGGATGACACTAATGTTTCTCTATTTTCTTTTTCATGTCTGGGTGATGATAACATTGTTTCAGAGGTCCAATTCCAGGTAGAAACTTGTAGCGAGGTTGGAACCCTTAATGGCACAGTGGTGTACAATGGGCACAGCTCCAGGGTCCCCTGTTCCATCCTGACTTTTGATACTCTGTTTGGAGTATCACAGTGTCTCCCATGGCCTTGTTGGTTTCCTTCAGATTCTCAGGTTTCCTTCCTTCTCCCACAACATGGGGTAGAAAGTGGAAAAGGAAAATGAAATAGATCTTTTCCAGGTGTGGATGAGTGTGTGAATGGGTGTGCACATGTTGCCTTACAGTAGAGTGCTGTCTCATTCAGGGTGTGTTCCTGCTTCATGCCTTACCTGATGAATGGATGAATAAACCTTTAACTATATATAAAAAAACATCTTTTGGAAGTGTTTGATTCAGTAGATCTATAAATGATTCGGTAACTGCCGTAAACTTGATGCAGGTACTGTATACCACTACATGTATTGTTTGCTGTGTGTAACCAGTATACAGTGGCAAGAAAAAATGAGTGAACCATTTGCTGGTTTTCTACATGAATTGGTCATGAAATGTGATCTAGGCCTGTATTCACAAAGCTTGTTAGAATTCTCTCAGAGAGCTTCTATCTTAACCTAAAAAGTCCTAGCTGGGAGTCCTAGACTAAAAGTGATTTAGGAAACTTCTCAGAGCAACTCTTAGTAAGGAAAGTACAAAAACTTTTATGGGGATGTGGTCGACCCCACACAGGAACAGGGATGACGCAGAAATTCAAGGACTGTGATTGGCTGATAAAAAAGCTGTAAAGGTCCTAAAATGCGCTGTTTGTGAAAATAGAATATATGAAAGAATTAATAGAAGAAATTGTATAATCATGACTACAGGCTACTTTATGCAAAGTTTTTGTTATAGGCTAAATATCTTAAAGTTAATTAAAACAGCCAGATGTTGAAAATGTGTCGACTTTTGAAGCAACCAATTTCCACACAGTAGTTGCTATATTTAAGTTCTTACACTTATTTACCGTACTGATTTTATTACTTGTAATCCATTTTAGATTGATTTTTTTACATGTAAATTTTTTACATGATTTACATGATTGCAGGACAGTCTATTTAAGTTGCACTTTTAGATGGTATGTAGCCAACAATCCAAGAGAGATGTAAGGAAGTAAAACAACAACAACAACAACAAAAAAATTGGACAGAAGCGCAGTGTTTACTTTTAGCTTTATGTTTAGTGTTTGGAGAATATTTCTTCTTTCCGCCATTTTGTCCTCTGTTATAGAAACTCTTAAGCCTCTTGAAAGTCCTCGTCTCTACTCTTAAAATTTTACCTTAGGAGCTGTTTTTAGGGATAAGATGTTTCTTGAATTATTTTGTCTTTACTAAGATTTAGTCCTAAATTTAAGGGAAAATTCTAAGAAAATCTCATAATTCCCAATAATTTTCTTAGAATTTCGTCACTAGGAGCATCTTTCAGGCTTAAGAAGCTTTTGTATACGGGCCCTGATTTTTAAGAAAGTCACAAATATAAAGGCAAAAAAAGAGATCTCAGAAGACCTACGATAAAGAGTTGTTGATTCGCATGTGGCTGGAAAGATTACAGAGTATTTAAAAAAAGTTTAGATATCAATCAGTCCAGAGTTCGACACATTGTCCATAAATGGAATTTTTTTGGTACTGTGGATACTTCGAGCTGACATGGCCGCCAAGTCAAGATCACTCCAAATGTGCAGGACAGAATGTTGAATGTAGTAAAAAAAAAGACGCCTAGAGGAATAGTTAAAGTCTTGAAGAATTCATTGGCACTGGGCCATGAGTCAACCATATGCAAAACATTAAACAGGCATGATATCCATGGCAGGACAAGGATAAAGTCATTGCTCTCCAAAAAAAAAAATAAAAGGAACATGACGTTTATCACAGACCACCTTGACTCTCCACAACACTACTGGAAAAATGTCTTGTGGAAAGATGAAATGAAGATAGAATTGTTTGGGAAGAACATACTGTACGTGCATCGTATGACATGAAAAGTGAACAGCATACCAACAGGAAAACATCATTCCAACAATGTAGTATTGTGATTTGGAGCTACTTTGCTGTCTTTGGACCTGGACAGTTTGCCATTGTAAAGGGAGAAATGAATTCCCAAGTTTATCAATGCATCCTACAGGATAATGTCGGGGTGGCCGTATGTAAGATGAACTTCAGAAAAAGCTGGGTGATGCAGCAGGATAATAACCGTGAACACAGAAGTAAATCTACTACAGAATGGCTTCGGCGACATGAAATCAAACTTTTGGAGCATCCCAGACGGAACCCAGACTTCAACCTAATGGAGAAGCTGTGGAAGGACCTCAAGATAGCCATTCATTCCTAAGATATCCTAAGAATATCACTGAGGATCTCTCACCATCATTCCCTCACCATTATTCTGTTTGATAAGAGTTAATTCATTCATTCATTCATTTCACTACACCGATTATCCTGTACAGGGGCCTGGAGCCTATCGCAGGAGACTTTGTGCACAAGGCGGAGTACACCCTGGACAGGGTACCAATCCATCACAGGGCGCACATGCACACTACGGGCAACATGGGAATGCCAGTTAGCCCAATCAGCATGTCTTTGGACTATGGGAGGAAACAACCAAACACACACAGACCCGAGGCGGGAATCGAACCCCTCGATCCTGGATGTGTGGGACCATAGTTTAGAAATCTTGTTTTTGTTTACTTTTGTGACATTGTTGAAAACCAGACACATTTCATGACCAATTCACGCAGAAAATCAGAAAATTACAAATGGTTCATATAGTTTTTCTTCTCACTGTAAGCACAACAAATAAGGTTCTTCTGAAGTACTTGTCTGATTCAGATCACAGTATATTTGTCTGTCAAGCTAAACAAGTCTCTCTACCTAGATTCAGGATTGTACCTTTAAACCTGACTTGTGTGTTTAGAGGGAACACATCCCACCAGTGTTTACCTAACTACACAAGTCATGCAGGGAATTGATTTCCCATTTTTAAAGCTAGCAGCTAGGCGACAAGTGTTGTGTGAATAAACAAGATAATGCAGAGATTTTCACAGAGTAACCTTCTCGCTTATGTTTTGATTGTCTAGGTGTGTATTGTGCATTAGCGAAGGCAAGGCTATAAGTCGCTGCCTTAAGCTTAGTGACTTGCTTGCTTGGCCAGATCTTTTAGATTAAGTTGCTATGACCGTCCATTTCAGGAATGAAGAAAAATGAATAAGGAAGTCCAGCTCCGTCATCACATAGTTTCTAAGTAGTGACTAAGGGAGAAACTGAGTAATACTCTTCATTAGAAATCTTTTCTGACAATAATACACAGTGGGTTAGCGATAGTGAATCACCACTGTGTATAATCCTAGCCTCAGTACAATACAAGCTTACAAGATGTATGGTGCATTTAGGACCATACACCCTACTCTTAAACAAGTTACATGTTTATTGCCTCAAACTTCTATGGGATTATATGAGTTAGTGTCGGATTAATTTGTGGGAGTCGTTGCGAAATCCACTCTGGTGTAACGATTTCAGCCCATATGAATGGATGCAAAGTGAAACGACTTGTGTGTGTGTGTGTGTGTGTGTGTGTGTGTGTGTGTGTGTGTGTGTGTGTGTGTGTGTGTGTGTGACTGATTCTATTTTTGATTGTACACTTCAAACTGTTCGCTAAAATGCCCACTGTGGGTCTGCAAGTGGGCTCTTGTTTTTAGGTGTTTAATGGATTTATTCAGAGCAGACCTGGCAGGTACTAAAGAAATTTGTTTTCTGGTTATTCAGCAAATTCTGTGGCAACGATTTCTTGTGAAAAGTTCTTAGTTTAGGTCCTGCGAGTAAAAGAAAACACTGTGCTCTACGTAAATTTAAATGTGCCAAGTGTATCTTCCCATCAGTGTAACAACCAAACTACAAACTACACTCATTTTAGGAATAAATATCTCTCTAATGGTATTTTGCACATTTACAATACGACTGTTTCTTCATGGCAAAAATTATTCATAGCCAAGACGACAGTCTGTGCATACAGTCAGAGTTTGTGAAATATCACATCATCCAAAAAGTTCGGGGTAAATTATTGGTAGAGGTTTGCCAGTGGAAAGATGACCGTATGCTGAGCCCAGAGAAACAGTACATCTACTCTCAGCTTACTGCAAAGGGGTTGAAAGAGGGCATGATGGCTTTCACCCACATGTTTTCCATTTCTTACTTCTTAGCCTTAAGAGGGTAGGGGAACGCCGGCACTTGCACGTAGTCGCAGGACTTTCACCATAACAAACCTCAAGCTGTAACTAACATCACCAGGAATGTCCTGGTTGAGCCAGTGAGACTGATCTCATCTGAATGAGGACTTCATTGAAAGGAAGCATTGAACTAACACATAAAAAAATATTATGCTGCATAATTTTGAAATGCAACAGGATGCATCCGTTTTTTTTTTCTTTTCTTTTTTTTTTTGGCAGAAAACTTGAAAAAAAAAAAACAGGCAATATTTGAGTCATATCATGGTACTGAGGAAAGAAGTGATCTGGAACACATAATCTAAACAATACATACAGTATATATTGCATAATTACAATATCTAGATATCTATATTGTAGTACCTTGATAAAGAATTGTCATACCATAGCTTTTAAAATAAAATAAATAAATAATTAAATAAAACATAGACTGAATGATATGAAATGCAGATGTGGGTTCTATTTGATTGCCTGTAAGTGTAGAGTGGATTTGACATTAAAATCCAGCAGCATATAAATCTATATCTACATAGTACTGAAAGAATACAATAAATCAAATGAAGCTAAATGCGAATAAATGCACTATTTCTTGCCTTTTTTCCCCCTCTGGAGTTGCATAGTTAAATACACAAATGGAAAAAAAATCATTCACTAAAAGAATAATTGTCCCTCACAGAAGTCCAAATCCGTAGACCATACTACGGATCACTGCACTTTCAATACAAGTACTTTAAGAATAAAATCCCCATTATATTGAATATGGCATTTTTATTACACAGATTGCATAATGTACTGTATGTCACAGGACGTTTTACAGGAGCCCTGAGTCTTATCATAAAAAATTCAATAAATGTTTATACATTAACCTGCATTTCTGTGCTCTTTGTTTCTTTTGGCTGTTTGCTGCACATTTGCATGATAAGTACTAAAAAAAAAATAATGCATATGTTTTACTTACGTTCTTTATGCTTATCATCATGTTCCTGGCTTGAATTTTGTTCTTCCTCCGAGGAACTTGTGTCTCCCAGTACCTGGCTCTCAATGAGGAGTAGGGTGATGAACAGCTCTAACAGCATGCTGATATCCGCTTGTCTCCTCTTTTTACTAAGTAAATGTCTTTATACTCAAGCAGGCACACACATACACACTTACCTATACACTCACACTTTATATACACATTCACAAAGCCTAACCTTCACTGACTCGTAGGCCTGTCACCTGGGCGGAGCTTCAAACTAAATCCACCAATCAGGAGCCATCATCAGGTGCCCTCTCAATCTCACTCTCGCTCACTCTCATTTAAACAATGAATGCAAACTAATCTAATCTCTTAGTCTCCTAAATGTTTGGCCAGGTTGGCACCCCATACCACCACCTCACACACAACACAAACACAACACTCGAACAAAGTCCAGTCAAATGTTACAAGCTATAAAAAAAAAAAAAGAGCTTTAAACTCCTGTCTGTTTAAAGAGTCCAGAGTGTGCCATGTGCTTTTTTTGCCCACCCGGGACACCCCCACATCCTTCCCCCTTTTTGCTTAATGCCCTTAAAATGACCATATTCCTTAAAATAAGACCCCTAGTCCTAGAACTGAGCATTTCTGCTTATAGTGGATAGCTTGTAAAAATTTAATTTCTTCTACCGAACTACATTTTCAGTTTTATCTGTAAAAACACATCAAGTAAAATGGTAGATAATACATCATCACTTCCTTTTCATTAAACAAGGCATCTTTATTTTATCATCTCTCCATTCCTGGAAGAAGTAAGAAAACTTCAACCGTAAGCATTAGATGTAATTTAGACATCAGGAAATAGGATGTGAGTCTTTCAGCAACTTTTTCATGAAATTTCAGCAACATCACTTCCGAAGTGACCTGTCCACTCTGACTTACTCGTTCTAGCTCTAAGCGCAATACTTTAAAAGTTGGACAACAGCAATGTGGACACGTACTTGTACCCAGGATTAAATGTACTTTCAAAAACGTTGCTTTTAAAAAACAAGCGTGTTCTCTTATGGTAGGCTTGCGTACAGTATATTTGACCTGTAATAATATGATCCAAGACTGATTGTTTCATCAGTGTTTTAATGTAATTCATATACTGTAGGAGAATATCTTCAATAGGAACCGATCCCAAAACCTGTAACAATGTATGTAGGGAGAAAACGGAAGCACCGGGTATTTTAGAGGTCGTGCAAGAGGTTTTAGCCTGTGGCCAGTTTTAGCATAACAATTGAATGCTAAAGGCCCTTTCAAAAAAAAAAAAAAAGCGTTACATCCTTGACCCCCCCCTCTCCCCCCCACCACCACCACCCAAATCCACTTTAGTTCATTTAAATTGCTCACCCACACCCACTTGACTGTTGCGAGAGAGAGAGAGAAAAAGAGAGAGAGAGAGAGAGAGAGAGAGAGAGTATCTGACGAGTGTGATCTTTGCTTGTTCCTACTTACACGTACACATCACCTGCTCCCTTTTCCCAAAATAGTAAGTGGAAGAAGTTGGCAACAGTAGGCATTTGAGGTATTTTCAGAGCTCAAGGCAAGAGGACCCTGTATTGCAGGCTCTTCTTCAGGAGTGCGGTTTTCAAACAAATTTCTCACACATCAGTTAAACCTTACTTACTTGCCCATGGACAAGCATGAATGTGTCTGTATATTTACTGTATATTGGGATATGTAGCAGACTATTGTGCTTATTAACATACCTGTTAACATACAAATTATTTCAAACGGACCTAGAGATCATTGACTGATTTCAACCTTTACAAACAGCCTTATCGAGAAATATGTGTTAAGACACACAAGGAATTTGGTTCAGACAGGTGGTGACTCTCAGGAAGTAAATACATAAATAACACTGAACATATTAACAATACAATATACTCAGGAAATACACAATATTCAAGCACTATACAGTTCAAATAAGATCATACATAGCGTGTATGCAGCAGTAAGAGGTAGGAAGTTAACTATTTGCATTTTGCTGGATTGATCTGCATAAATTGGTCATGAAATGTGATCTGATTTTCAACAAAGTCACAAATATAAACAAAAACGATATTTCTAAGCAGATAAAACACAAACAGTTATGATCACTTATGTCTTTAGTGAACACGGCCAATAAGCATAAAATGTGATGGTGGGTCATGTGGGTTAAGGCATTTGACTATGGGTTCAGAAGGTCCTAGATTCTAACCCCACGACCACCAAGTTGACATTCTTGGGCCCGTGAGTAACCCTCAAATGCTCAGCTGTATAATGAGATAAAAATGTAAGCGACACTGGATAAGGGCGAAAGCTGTAATGGAAACGTAACACTAGGCTTCGGATGTCACCAAACACCAGCTGGAATAAGGTGTTAGCAAACTTGTCAAATCAAAGAAATGAGAATGAAGGAGAGGTTTAAAGCTAACTCGACCAATAAAAACATTCACGTGTCAGTGTGTTATTCACACGCTTTACAAAAATAAGATCTTAAAAGACCTACGATTAAGTGTTTTTCATTTGCATGTGGCTGGAAACATTCCAGAGTAATCTAAAAAAAAAAAAAACTGATATCTATCAGTCCACAGTTTTACAAACTCTCCATAAATGGAATTTTTTTTAGTACTGTGGCTACTCTGCGTTGACGTGACCACTCAGCCATGATCACTCCAAAGGCACAACACAGATTGCTGAATGAAGTAAAAAATACCCCTAGAGGAATAGCTAAAGTCTTGAAAAATTCATTGGCACTGGTTCATTATATTATATTTTATCATTTATAATATATTATATATACATTATATCCATATGCAAAACATTGAACAGGCATGGTATCTAGGCAGGACACCACAGATAAGCCTCTCCAAAAAAAAAATGACGTTTTTGTGGAAAGATGAAATGAACATAGAATCGTTTGGAACGAACACACAGTACTAATTTTATGGCATAAAAATAGACCTGCATACCAACATGAAAACATCACCCCAACACTGATGTATGAGAACCATGATTTGCTGCTTTGCTGCTTCTGGACATGAACAGTTTACCATTGTAAAGGGTAAAGTTTATCAATGCATCCTACAGGATAATGTCACGGTGGCTGTCTGTAAGCTGAACCTCCGAAGAAACTGGGTGATGCAGCAGAACAACGACCCTAAACACCAAAGTAAATCTACTACAGAATAGCTTTAACGACTCCAAATCAGCCTTAAGGACTTGGCCAGTCAGAACCCAGACCATAGTCCAAAAGAGATGCTGTGGAAGGACCTCAAGATGGCTGTTCACAGCAGACATCATAAGAGTATCGCTGAACGAGGGCAGTACTGTGAGGAAGAAAGGTTCAAAATTCCTCTTGAATGTTGTGCAGGTCTAATCCACAGTTACAGGAGGCGATTGCTTGAGATATTTGTTTGCCAAAGGTGTTTCAACCAAATATTAAAACATTGTTTTACTTACTTTTTCCACTATGACTTTTACATATGATGGGTGTGTTTAATAAAGACACACAAAAGATAATGACTGTGTTTTATCAGCTAAGAAATATTGTTTTTTTTGTTTATAATACTGACTTTGTTGCAAATCAGATAACATTTCAAGTCTAATTTATGCAGAAAACCACGAAATTGACAATGATTCACTTACTTTTTCTTGCTGTAATATAAACATCAGCAATGTACGCTACCAGTCAAAAGTTTGGACACACCTTCTAATTCCATGGTTTTTCTCAGATTTTTCTTTCTTTCCACACTGTAACTCAATACTGAATGTATCCAAAATATGCAATAATATCCTTTGAACAGTTGATATTAAGATGTGTGATTTTTGAGGCTGGTAACTTATGAACGTCTCCTTTGCAGCAGAGGTAGGTTTTGGTCTTACTTTCCTGGGATGGTCTCCATGACAGGCAGTTTCATCACGGTGCTTGACGGGTTTTGCAAATGCACTTGACAATACTGTTCTTGCAAGAACTATTGCAGAACACCTGAACTTCGTCTCTTAAAATAACAACTGCCTGTTGTTGTTACTTACTTACCTAATTCCGTATGTGTTATGTTATAGTTTTGAAATATCCAGTATTGTTCTAGAATGCAGAAAATAAATCACTAATCAGAAAACATATGCTACATACATATGGTAAGCATACAATACAAGATGTATGTTTAGTGCAAACATGTTAGGCATGTCCCATTGGAAATGAGGTGATGAGTGTAACTGTTCGTAATGTGAAGTAAGGGATGACAAGTTTGTAAATAGCATGTTGGTGTTCTTTGCTAATAGCCGGTGATTATGGAAAGCTATTTGTGAAAGTGACTGCATAAGGTAATGAACTGCTCCTGTGCCTGGCGTTGGGGGGGGGGGGGGCGG